>BQNB010039312.1:0-48153 GCA_026074375.1 Tanacetum coccineum | reverse complement strand
AAAGGGAAATGGTATATTGGTGGATAACTAGAAAGGAAAATCGCATTCAATGATTTTATGTGCAATGTCTCATTACAACCTTAGAAGGGGTCTAAATTTGTTAGGTCCAATTTTGTAGATGTACCTAACCTATCTGAACTGAGTGGAATGGACTCGCAAGGAGAATTAACCTATTCTCAGTTTACAGTGATTAAGGATTCTTTTTAATTATGAGATATATTTTATCTAACAGGTGATCTCCTATTAGCTCACACTCCTAACCAAGAATTTAATACTAAGGGTTCTAACCTCATGGGTAAAGGGTGAACAAATACAAGTGTTGGTCTCTTGTAATCAATCGTGTGTACAAGGGTTAAGCGGGTCACTCAAACCTTCGTACACACTCAACCTCATATCAAAACCTAGCAGGGAGTTCAAGAATTTCAAAATATACTGCATAAATTAATAAAGGTGCAACTAAAACAATAAGATCATAAATTAATAATTATAAGGATAATTAATTAAATGCAAATGAACAATTAATAAAGCATAATAAATAATCATAACATCAATAATCATATTGCTAAATCCAATAAGTCAAAATAACATAATTAAATTGACCACATAAAATTGAAGTACAATTACAAATTATGCCGAATTAATACTCTCGATCCCCTATTCAAACGCCATGGCAAACCCCGAAGGGTTTGCCCTACACCAAGATGCGAACACCTTTTTCCTCTTTTTATTTTCTGTCGGCTACACCACCAGTACGAGAATGAATATGAATTGATAACATGCGTCACTATTTATAATAAATGTAAAGTTTTGCTCATTGACGATTTTGGCCCCTAGTCTTCCATGTTGTTTTTATTTAATTCTTGAAACTTCATGACTTTTTTGCAGCTTTAGTCCCTGTAATGACTCATACTTTACGGCGTAACGGCATCGACCACGTTATGCCGTAAACCTTCTGACGCATCATTTCTTCAATTAGAATTAAAATATGTTACGACGTAATCACTTTGACACATTACGCTGTAACCCTTAGTCGGCATTAATATTTTCTTTAATAAATATTTTACGGCGTAACTCCTACGGAACGTTACGCCGTAAAGCCTTCGTCAGCACCAAATCTTCGTTATTAATAATTGATTACGGCGTAACTCTTGCGAGACGTTACGTCATAATATCTTCTATAATGCGGTTTTTGTTGTATTTTCTTTATTTTTCCGTTTTTCCGTAACTTTTTCGTTCCAATGCCTCTAATTACATGAATTCGCTAAATAAATGAATTAAGTACCGAATTCATATAAAATGATATAAAGTGAGGCAATAAACGTGGGAATTTGATATATAAACGTATTAATTATTTGATGTTATCAAATATCCTCGCACTTGACTTCTACTTGCCCTTAAGTAGAACCTTTTAAATAATTCTCAAAAAGATATCTCTTTAGTTATCCATGAAGATATGAATTTAAAAATTACCTATGCTAGAAAATTCCAAACCAATCACCTTACGAAAGGAAAAACGAATCACACTCATACTTTCACTAATCTATGTGTTTTATTTTTGGTGATCACTCAACTGCTTAGTCTTGACGAGTATTCTATCATAAGCTTGGCAAGGATACTAATCTCCACCACTAGAGTCTAGATGCAACTATTTCAAAAAGGCAAATGGGTTGACACAACACAAAGGATTACAGGGTGAATCATTCTCTAAATGTAATCTTTACCAAAAGCGTTACACCAACAAAAGCGACAAAACCACACATACACATCCGTAATGACGGATGAGACATGTATGATTGCTCACTCTCGCATTCGAGCAAAACCAGCGGTTATGATGGAGAATGATATAGGGTATGATAAAGACATGGGATGCACATTTAATTGTTGTTAAATAAAAACACAAAACAAGTAGTTTCTTAAGTCCACAATCTCCCCGTCACTAGTGGCATTCAAATCCCATAAGGTAAAAACAAGGGTCAAAAGTCAAGGGGTCTTCATAATACACGAGTTAATGCATATGAAATATAGTGTATTGCCTCATAATCTCCATAACTTAGGCAAGAAAGTCGCATTAACTCGGCCTTCATTATCAATGAACAAAAATTATGTGCTGAAAATTTTTAAAATTTTAGGCCAAATTAGCACATAATCTTACTAAATACCTCATTTCTATCTCCCTTCCCCCACTTGAGATGTACAATGCCTCCATTGTACATATAGACTTATAATAGAAAGGAGAGATAGAAATGTCACGGGTTTAAAAGAACTACCCGTTTATAAAGACGGAATCATCGCCAGCTGGACAAGGCGGAAATACTACCACAATATGATATAAGAGCTGATTTATAATGATGATCAGCTGTTACAAACTAATAAACACTTGCTTGCATGCTCTTTATTCTTTTATTTATGCAAGACAAGGATACAATGAATCACATTACAAACACATATATACTTAAGCATCCCCTCACTTGAGATCAACTATCTTCAAAACCCGTCTTTTCTTCAAGTACCCTCTATCTTAACCCGTGACTTTTACCAATGAAACCCAAAATTAACCAGCAACTCCCCGATCATGGACTAAGAAACTATAGTGTAGGCTAAGGCGATAGGTGTAACAAGACAACATATATTGGGTTACAAAATGAAAGGAAAGGCTCAGCAGGTTGTACTAGGGGTATCTTGCACTAAAGATGAGTGCAACAAAGGGTTTAACAGGGGGATTGACTAATCAGTGTGAGAAGTCAATATACATGACAATAGGCTATTTGAGGTTAATCCTAAAATTTACCTTTTATCACAGTTAAGCCGATTACACTAGGTGCAATGCTCATTATGGTGGTCTCAAAAATATACACCAGGCCAAGTTCTAAAGTCTACTAACGCCACCGGCACACTCATTTTTACTGGATTTATGTATAAGGGGAAAACGAAAAGGCTTATCCTCACATAATTGAATTATAAAGTAGGTGTGCTCAGTAAAGTTTTAACTAGTTAAGTAATGAAAAACATGTCAAAATTTTATTAATGAAACATTTTTTAAAATAAACTAGAAAAATAAAGGCAAGTATAATCAATTGGGTGTTTATTTCTAATCCCTTCCCCCACTTGAGTCAAACATAAGCATATAAAATTTAAATAGGAAGGGTTAGAAATGGAACAGATTACTCCCCTGGATTTGCTTGGTGATATGAAGCGACAACATGCTCTAAGCAATGCTCCAAGTGTTCTTCTTCGAGCAACATTCACCATCACATGCGACTTTTTCATCATCTGACATAACATTCAACAAGGATGGTTCGGGATGCTTCCTTGCAGCTCGATTAGTATCCTAGCACCTTATCCTGTGCATTACCTGAATAACTGCAAGAAAGACTAATACCAAAAGCATAAACCAAAATAAAAGCACAATAGCACAAAATATAAAAAACTTTACAAAATAAACCTAACTCACTTCGTAGGAATCACAGTTGCATTTAGCGTATGCAACAAGCCTTTTAAACCACGTGGTGGCCCAAGTGGACGAGTGAAGTCTCCTGAGAGTTTCCATAGAATATACCCACAAAATTTATTTACCAATATACACGGTTTTATAAAATTTCTAACAATTTAATGAATTGCAGAAAGGGATTACGGCGTAACCAAGGATTGGGTTACGCCGTAATCATGTGGATGACCATTTTAAAATTTTTGATTAAGTTCAGCTACACCGTAACCATGGGAAGGATTACACCGCAACTTCAATGATTACGGCGTAACTAAGATTGTTACGCCGTAATTGCTGCCATTGGTAGCAATCTTACCACACAATTACAAAGAAAGGTGACTTTGAATTCCGCCCCCTTGCTGTTAGACCCTGCAAAACCACGTAAGAAATATACAAAACCAACTAAATACAAAAAACAATTAAAAGGATAGGACTTTTGTTTATTTAAAGAGTCGTTAAGTTCGACTCTAGCCTCCATCATAGGCCACTTGGACATCCCTACACATGTCCAATCTTCATGTCATCATCTTACCCTGTTTATAATTTCTTATCCTGCACATTAACAAACTAGTCCAACAAGTGTGTAACAGAACAGGAGAATACATATTTGGTAAATACTTGACTCATAAACACCACATGAATAAAACATTAAGGTTGATAGGCTTAATATTAAAACATAGGCGGAATTAGAAAATATTTTTAAGGGTTCAAGCATTGCCCAAACTATTTTTGATGTTTCAGATCTAGTTCAGAGATATGTCGCAACAAGCACTACCAAGTTACGCCATAACCAAATCTGAAATGATTTTTTTTATATATTTCACACACGTTACGCCGTAACCATATGACTGGTTACGCCGTAACAACAGTCAATCAATCACGCAAACACTCAGAAAAAGGAGAAGAACAGAAGGTTTAAGCATACATACAAGCACAAACAAACACATACAAATCAATCAAACAATCAAAAATACCAAAAACTGTTCCCCGTCAACGGCGCCAAAAACTTGATGCGTAATTTCTTTTAAATAAAACTACGTCAGGTTTTACATTTATAAAACCCTAACTACCTCGACTATTCCTACGCACTAAAGAGCAGTGTACCCTATCGTGTTTAGTGTAGTGATTGGTAAGTACGGGTGTCGACCCAAAGAACGGTTTGTGTCTCTAATTGCCTAATCAAAATTATTTTCTACCCTAGAAAGCATTAAAGAAAGCAATTTGGAAATTTAGTAGAATTATTGCAGGATGTTGGGTGGTAAGCCTTGCTGTCAAAAAGGGAAATGGTATAGTGGTGGATAACTAGAAAGGAAAATCGCATTCAATGATTTTATGTGCAATGTCTCATTACAACCTTAGAAGGGGTCTAAATTCGTTAGGTCCAATTTTGTAGATGTACCTAACCTATGTGAACTGAGTGGAATGGACTCGCAAGGAGAATTAACCTATTCTCAGTTTACAGTGATTAAGGATTCCTTTTAATTATGAGATATATTTTATCTAACAGGTGATCTCCTATTAGCAACCAAGAATTTAATACTAAGGGTTCTAACCTCATGGGTAAAGGGTGAACAACTACAAGTGTTGGTCTCTTGTAATCAATCGTGTGTACAAGGGTTAAGCGGGTCACTCAAACCTTCGTACACACTCAACCTCATATCAAAACCTAGCAGGGAGTTCAAGAATTTCAAAATATACTGCATAAATTAATAAAGGTGCAACTAAAACAATAAGATCATAAATTAATAATTATAAGGATAATTAATTAAATGCAAATGAACAATTAATAAAGCATAATAAATAATCATAACATCAATAATCATATTGCTAGATCCAATAAGTCAAAATAACATAATTAAATTGACCACATAAAATTGAAGTACAATTACAAATTGTTCCGAATTAATGCTCTCGATCCCCTATTCAAACGCCATGGCAAACCCCGAAGGGTTTGCCCTACACCAAGATGCGAACACCTTTTTCCTCTTTTTCTTTTCTGTCGGCTACACCACCAGTACGAGAATGAATCTGAATTGATAACATGCGTCACTATTTATAATAAATGTAAAGTTTTGCTCATTGACAATTTTGGCCCCTAGCCTTCCATGTTGTTTTTATTTAATTCTTGAAACTTCATGACTTTTTCGCAGCTTTAGTCCCTGTGATGACTCATACTTTACGGCGTAACGGCATCGACCACGTTACGCCGTAAACCTCTGCGCAAAACATTTCTTCAATTAGTATTAAAATATGTTACGGCGTAATTACTTCGACACGTTACGCCGTAACCCTTAGTCAGCATTAATATTTTCTTTAATAAATATTTTACGGCGTAACTCCTGCGGAATGTTACGCTGTAATGCCTTCGTCAGCACCAAATCTTTGTTATTAATAATTGATTACGGCGTAACTCTTGCGAGACGTTACGCCGTAATATCTTCTATAATGCAGTTTTTGTCGTATTTTCTTTATTTTGCCGTTTTTCCGCATCTATTATGTTCCAGTGCCTTTAATAACCTGAATTCGCTAAATAAATGAATTAAGTACCGAATTCATATAAAATGATATAAAGTGAGGCATAAACGAGCGGAAATGATATATAAACTATATAATAAATTTGATGTTATCAAATATCGCCGCACATTACTTCTACTATGCCCTTAAAGTAGAATCTTTAAATTATTCTCAAAAGATATCTCTTAGGTATCCATGAAGATAGGAATTTAAATTACCGTATGCTTTAAAAATATTCCAAACCCAATCACCCTTACGAAAGGAAAAAACGAATCACAACTCAACAACTCACTAATTCTATTGGGTTTCATTTTTGTGATCACTCAACTGCTTAGTCTTGACGAGTATTCTATCATAAGCTTGGCAAGGATACTAATCTCCACCACTAGAGTCTAGATGCAACTATTTCAAAAAGGCAAATGGGATGACACAACACAAAGGATTACAGGGTGAATCATTCTCTAAATGCAATATTTACCAAAAGCGTTACACCAACAAGGGCGACAAAACCACACATACACATCCATAACGACGGATGAGACATGTATGATTGCTCACTCTCGCATTCGAGTAAAACCATCGGTTAGGATGGAGAATGATATAGAGTATGATAAAGACATGGGATGCACATTTAATTGTTGTTAAATAAAAACACAAAACAAGTAGTTTCTTAAGTCCACAATCTCCTCGTCACTAGTGGCATTCAAATCCCATAAGGTAAAAACAAGGGTCAAAAGTCAAGGGGTCTTCATAATACACGAGTTAATGCATATGAAATATAGTGTATTGCCTCATAATCTCCGTAACTTAGGCAAGAAAGTCGCATTAACTCGGCCTTCATTATCAACGAACAAAAATTATGTGCTAAAATTTTTTTAAATTTTAGCCAAATAGTACATAATCTCACTAAATACCTCTTTCTATCTTCCTTCCCCCACAGTACGGATGTACAATGCCTCCAATATACATATAGACTTATAATAGAAAGGAGAGATAGAAATGTCACGTGTTTAAAAGAACTACCCGTTTATAAAGACGAAATCATCGCCAGCTGGACAAGGCGGAAATACTACCACAATATGATATAAGAGCTGATTTATAATGATGATCAGCTGTTACAAACTAATAAACACTTGCTTGCATGCTCTTTATTTTTTTTATGCAAGACAAGGATACAATGAATCACATTACAAACATATATATACATAAGCACCCCCCCCCACTTGAGATCAACTATCTTCAAAACCCGTCCTTTCTTCAAGTACCCTCTATCTTAACCCGTGACTTTTACCAATGAAACCCAAAATTAACCAGCAACTCCCCAATCATGGACTAAGAAACTATAGGGTAGGCTAAGGCGATAGGTGTAACAAGACAACATATATTGGGTTACAAAATGAAAGGAAAGACTCAGCCGATTGTACTAGGGGTATCTTGCACTAAAGATGAGTGCAATAAAGGGTTTAACATGGGGATTGACATTCGGAGATGATAAGTCAATAACCACGACAATAGTCAATTTGTTTTTAAATCCTAAAATTTCCTTTTATCACAGTTAACGCCTATTACACTAGTGCAATGCTCATATATGTTGTCTCACAAAGATACATCAGGCCAAGTTCTAAAGGCTACTAACGCCACGGAGCACACTCATTTTACTTGTATTTATGTATAAAGGAGAAAAACGAAAGGCTTTTCCTCACAACAATTGAATTATAGAAGTGTGTGCTCAGAAAAAGTTTTAACTAGTTAAGTAATGAAAAACATGTCAAAATTTTAGTAATGAAACTTTTTTTAAAATAAACTAGAAAAATAAAGGCAAGTATAATCAAATGGGTGTTTATTTCTAATCCCTTCCCCCCACTTGAGTCAAACATAAGCCAAATATAAAATTTAAATAGGAAAGGTTAGAAATGGAACAGATTACTCCCCTGTATTTGCT
This sequence comes from Tanacetum coccineum, assembly GCA_026074375.1. NCBI lineage: Eukaryota > Viridiplantae > Streptophyta > Magnoliopsida > Asterales > Asteraceae > Tanacetum > Tanacetum coccineum. The sequence goes on along the minus strand of BQNB010039312.1, from coordinate 40,213 downwards.
TGGTGATATTGTCGGAACCATAAAATCACTTACACTTCATATCTGAAACTAGAAAATAAGATTAGAAAATATGGAAGAAGTTTAGAGAGAAGTTAGAGAGAGAAAGGTAGAGAGAAGAAAAAAGAAAGAAGATTACTTGCAAATTACAAATGAGAATTAACAAGAACCAACCCCCTCTCCATACTTGGAGAGGGGTATTTATAGTTAATACCAAGAGGCTATTCATGCCTAGGTATCTAACGGGCCGGCTCGGTGAATTAACTTGGGCTTTCGCCCGATACAACGTGACCGTTTAGATTACATTTAAGAGTCCCGATAACCCGTGTAGCCTATTTACAACTTAAAAGATTTTATTGACCGAGACCTAATTTAAATTATGGAACGAACTTTATTGTTCGACTCAATATTTTGAGGCTAACATCTCCTCCCCGAAGTGAGTTCCTAGACCACTCCTTCATGAGATCAATGAGATTGCATTTGTCGTTAAGCACTTGTGATCTTGTCTCTGTCTAGTTGTAGCTTGTTTTCCTACATACTTTATGATTCTTTGATTCTTGAGCCTTTGGTCATTGTCTTTTGACTTTGTCTTTATGACGAGATCTTTAAACTTTTCCCTTGCTTGTCTTGATCATCTTTGCCACCACTAGCGATCTTGTTGTCTTGACCAACATGCTCATACTTGCATCATCTTGAAAGCCTTGCTAACAATCTCCCTTGAAAGACTTGATATCTTTGAAGGACGAACTTGAAATATCAGAGTTTGTCTGAAGTCTTTGTCCTTTAATCATGATCTTCATGATTCTTGACTTGATGCTTATATTATATTCTTTGAATGTTGAGCAATGAGCATGTGGAAATTAAATCGACTTTCAGCTGTGATGAGCATCACCATCTCCATCTTTTTATCCTGAAAGAAAACAGTTAGCAATAAAGCGTGTGACGAATATGACCTTGTCATTCGTCCGTATTTGTTAGGATTAACCTCCGGTCGTAGGACCGTTTTAACATTAAAATACTGTACCTGTGATTAGGTAAGACTCAAAGAATCTCCTTGACAGGTTTCAGCTCAAATCGTAGGAATCATCTAACACATATGTATTAGATTTACCATACTTGCTTGTTCTCATTACCAGAACGTCTCAAAGCAGACATCAACGATAAAGGTAATCAGAGTAGTACTATCTTTTCTGATTGATTCGACAATATCATTTCCTGGAACAAGTTTCGATTCATATTGAATCGCACCATCGATTTTTCTTTCCAGTTGACACAATTCAATTTCATAAAGAAGTCTCTCGCAGTCACCTACCGCAGTGCTTTTTTGAATGATGACACAAGGAAGGAATTCCATTCGACATTGTGAATAACTTAAGAGTATCGACACTGAGATTGTTCTGGCATAATCACAAAGATAATGCGTAAGACTCTTGTTAAGACACAGTCTTGTGAATTTAATTAAATTTCAACAAGTGATTGTCCATGTAATTGTCCTAATGAATTTATGTTGATGAATCTCTTGGCACTAGACTCGATTATTGCGTTTTTGATTTTAGTAATCGAAGGCTTGAGCAGACTGCCACCTATCAAAATAACAACATCGAATGATAAAGACAATAGACGATCGTGTGTATCTCCGTGACAAAATGATGACCAAATTTCTTTTGAGAGAAACCCGAATGGCTGGGAAAGGTTTTATGCAATGCATCCCTGGGTTCCATGATTTCGTCATCAATATCAAAGCAATCAACATTGTGAATCTGACAGCATATGTACTGACCTCGGTTTACGCCTACGTTGTGTGAAGGGCTTCTTTCTTTAACCCTTATCCATACATTTCCTTTTAATTCTTCAACCCTTCAATGCTTACCAAGACGTCAATTACTAACACCTTGTGTGATTGTCCAGTTTTTAGCTCATTCTTAGTCGGCAATCCTTCCCTTATACAACATTCATCTCCAATCATACCTAGACTGCTATTGTCTAACTATGGAGTGTCCTTGGTAGATCCCTCCGTTTTGGTTGATCATAGGAACAAACACGTAACCTTAGTACCACTCTTATGACTTCAAATCGTCGTAAAATAAAGATGTTGTACAGGGTATGAGATCGTAACCATTAAAAACCATATTTTCGAATAGCACTTTGAGTCTTAATCACATTTTAATTACATTTCTCCCCTTAATTTAAAATCTAAGTCAATTTGCTTTGAAATACTTTGTGACAAGAATTGTCTTTTGGAAAGTGCCCTGGGGAAAAACTTGAAGGCTTCTCATGAATATTAGGACTGTTTCATCTTGCTCCCGCCTCAATTTTACATATGTTTAGACACCAAAAACTAAATGGTACCAAGTATGTAAAACGATATAAAATGAGGTTGAACACTTAGGATCATCTAAACTATCATTCTATTGAATAGACAATATTATCTCGATTGTTAATAAGAGACTATTTGGGAATGGATTGAATACATAAGAATGGTCGTGAGATGATGTATCCCAAACTCATTCAATGTTGTTTCTTTCGAAAAACTCCCACCTTGAAATGATGGAGTGTTTGAACACAACAATTTGAAAGATAAGAATCGTCAGTGAGAAACTCTTGAAAATTGTGTTCACATTTTTGAAAAAACATCATGTTAGAAGACTTCCTCTTCCAACTCTAACGGTAAAGGAGCGCACTTATGAGCGTACACTAATCCTTTTTTCGTGAGCTTATAAACTTTTGAATGTCTTTTAAAGAACAGCTCAAGAGACCGCGAAAAGTTGAATTCTCGTTGTTAGGATAAGTTACATCTTAGATAAACTTTCCTTTATTTGGAAGTCCGGGTTAAGTACTGATATTTGCACATAAAGCCATTAAAGAGAACTTAGAATGAATGGGGGTTTTGAAAACTTTTGAAACTACAGTTTCGAAACTACATTTACCAACGCCGTGTCCGATATTAATCATCATTTCTAGGTACTAAATGTTATCGATTTCCAAGAGACATGTCGAGAATAATATATTTTGAAACATTTCTGATTTTTTGATTTGGTATTTTTCTTTTGAAATTTTTAAATTTTGTATATTTTTTTTTTAAAAAATATTTACATGTGACCTCATCATTGTAATGTGATGGTGAAAATAGTAATACAACTCTGGCCGTGATGTAGCTGTTCCTTGTCTGCTAGAGGAACAACATTTTGGAACCAGCTTGACTTGACAGATCATATCTGTGGTCGAGGAATTCCGAAGTTCTGAACTGTATGATCAGAAGTCATTTTGTCGTAGAGGAGCGAGGCCTGAACTGTTTGAACCCAGACGTCATGCTTATGCATCAGATAAAATCCTTAAGCCCTGTTTCGCAATATCAGATCTTTTCAGCAACAAACTCGAGTCCTTCTTTTTATTGATGATAGATTTACTGCACTTAAGTTAAGAGTACCCCATGCAACTGACATCAAGAGTTTTGTTCGCATTCATATTGGTTAGTGAATATCTTCATTTAACCATATTGGGGTTCACTGTCAACCTGTTGTGCTGAGAGTGAAATATCTTTTCAGTTGGAACCCACCTAAGACCAACTGTCCAAGAAAATTTTACCCGGTCGTTTTCCACTTAAACCAATACTAGGAGTCATTGTTTACTCAAGGACAACGAGTCTTTTTGATTGAAGACCTGAGTCTTATTGGGATCTTCTTTCTGGTTTCGTTTGCAAACTTGTTTTCTCTACACGGGTTTGTATCTCGTTGTTTCTTAATGGGATGGAACCTTAGCACGTGAGTTGACATCATTCAGGAATTTTGTTACACAAGATCATGATTTGCATTAAAGACACATTTCAGGCAATGTCGATCAATACAAAAAGTTTTAGATCAGAATAAACTTCTAGAATTCTAGAGTGTTCTGCTATGGGCACAGTCTTTGCGGACGCAACTACTCTTAGACAGGCCAATTCCCAATATTTTGGTTATTGATCCTAGTTTAGGTTTGCTACCATTTTGCTGTGCTTTGTGATCTAGCATAAGGCATCACACTAGGTTTTGAATTCCTACATCTTTCTTGTTGTCTTTTTCTTAGCTTTCCTCTAGGTGAGTATTATGAACCGATGTCATTTGAGTCTATACCTAGATGATCCGGTGCCAATCATGTGATGAGGTTTGCAACAACAATTCTCTTGGCCTTAGCAAATAATGTTTATGAACTGGTTATGACAAATCGTTATTGACTTCAACATGGATCAAACCGTTGCTTGAAAGAACTAGTCGTTTCAGACTTAAAACGCAGTCCGGTGTCCCCACCCCCCTAACAACTGATTGGTTCTTCCTTAAAGTGGTTTAAAGCCGGTTTTCCCTAATATTTACGATTTGTGCAAACTAAGGTATTCACAATACTATTTCCTGATATTTCCTTACCTTCGTTTTCATGCTGCAATTGCAAACCCTTATTCCTGAAGTTGAGCTTTGAATTTATCATATTTGCAATCAAAGAAGTTGTGTGTTCTAACTGTTCTTAGTCTCTTATGTCTTGATAGAATCAAAACATTCTTTTGTTATGCCTTTTCAAAGTCCTCTTTTACCTAAAGTAACTATGCCACTTAAAATGTTCCAATTCCGATGTTTAATGTATCAATTACATCTATTTCATGTTTAAACCTTGGCATCATTACTTGTTACTTTACAAAAATTGACCAATTTCCCAATTCGTTTAAAAGCTGATTTTTGAAATTTAAGTTCAATATTATAACACAATTGCTTCATTCTTAAAAAATCATTTGAAATTGGGCCAACTGTACTTTTTGAGATGATATTTTCAGATTCAAGAGATTGATTTGAAGTTCATTGTCTGGTTATCAGTGAATTAAGCAGGCAAAGGACATGTGTCAAGACATTGTTCAACATTCTGGACAAACCTTTCCTTCATTATTGATTTCATTCAGGTCGCTTGCATTAGCTGTTGTCCCATAGCAAAGATATTGATTTCAGCAGTTTTTGGTAACCTCAGCCATTGGCCTTCATCAATATATGGGTCCCCTGATATACTGCATCATCTGCAATTGAGCAACATTCCCTGATCTGCTGCTATGTATCCTGCTCTTTGGATTCAGTCCAATGCTTTCTGTGTGAACCAAACTAGCATCCATTGCTTTTCCCGTATCAACCTTATCCTCTGCACAGATCTTAATCTGGACTTTCATTCACCCCAGCTGTCAACTCTCGTTTATGCTGTGCTCTTTCAGTCAATCGACTTTTAACAGATTCCATGTGGTAGGATCAGTGTGTCACGGATTCTGAATTTTGATTCGAGTGTATTGTAGGAAAAATTGTTGCGTATCATGTCAACAATTCATGCATCCAATAAATCCGAGACTTGTATGAACATCTGAAACTGAGTCCCTCGAGTACTTTAAAAGAAGCTTTGATCCCAAATCTCCTGAAAATCTTCCTTTGTCAAGTTGCTTTTCAAATTTAGATTCCACGTTTTAGGAAAACAATTGTGCCTATAAAATTTTCAACATCTTGACCAAAGGAGTGTTGCAAATGCACGATCGAGATCCTAACTCGATTCGATTTCCTTTTAAGAAGTTTGTCGTGTAAATATCTTGAGGTGTGAATAAGTTTTTAAAAGATAACCATGCAACTCTTTTTTGCTATTGTCTTGAATTTGTTGCATTTGGTTGTACATCCCAAATTAGAACACGAAGATAACGTATCTTTCGTTTCCCATTTTACCTGTGAAATTGAAGTGAAACTGATTTTGTAGACATAAGCAGTAATAGTGAATTGGTTGTTTGTGTAAAAACTAATTTACGGGATTATACAATTCTTGACTAAACCGCGAAAATACAAGAGTATTTCGCGTGATTTTACTAAACAAAGAAAAACCGGAAAATAGAATTGTTGTGAAATCGATGTTTTGACCGTTGAAGAACTTAACATTCGTTAGAACGATTTGTTGAGGCAAAAAACGATGAACGGTAGATATATCATACAACGAAAGGGCTACAAATGAAAATTTTGAAACAAAAAGTAGAACTAAAAAATAACAAAAGAATTAAAAGTTTAAAAGTGAAACAAAATGAAAAAGTGTAAAAGTAAAAGGTTAATTGAAACTTTCTTTATAAAAAACAAGGATTAAATATAAACAAGTGAAAATCTTAAATGTAAAAAATGAAAAGTGTTTAAAAGTCGAGGGGCCAAAAGTATAAAATTGGAATTATAAGAAATAGAAAACGGTGTTTCCTCTGTTTTGTCTTCTTCTACAATTGAAACTATTATATAAAAAAATAACGAAATGTAAATTTAATCATTCTAACTCGATCGGTTACGTCGGTGAAAGCAAAATATACCACGTTGATCGAAACGACGACACGAACACGATGATATAATTCTCAAGTCCCGTCGTTTACCGTCACTCGAAACCGAAAACGGAAAACACGTGAACGAGTACTCGTTCGGTCTTCAAACAAATACACGACGGCATTCCTTGAAGGAGTAAGCACGTTCAGAATCCTTGTTACGTTTTCCACTCGTTTCGATGGTCACACTAGTTCGATAGTCACTCGTTCGAATGGTCTAACTAGTTCCGATGTCACTTCGTTCGATGTCACTCGTTCGATGGTCTTAAACTAGTACGAAGTCTACTAGTTCTATGGGTCGAAAGTTTTCCCTCGTTCGGAGTGATCACAGTTTTCCCTGTACATTGTTACTCCGTTGTCGATGGTGCTGAGTTCGTACCAAAAGAAATTTCACAGTCGTGTCGATGGAGCTAGTTCGATGATGCTTTGTTCGTAATAGGGGCCCCTTTTTTTTGTTCGGATATAGGAGCTGTTCGAATAGCTTGTTCGAATGGTCTTTGGATTTTTTCCTCTTTCGACCCTTATGAAATTGCACTCGTCGACTCCATTATAAGAAACTCGGTTTTACTGTCGTTCTTGTGTCTGCCAAAATATTGGATGAAAAGAAAGAAAAAAAACTTTGACACAAAAACTTGAAAACTGTTAACAAAAAAAAATGAAACGAAACTTAAAATGAAAGAAGAAAGGAGATGAAAAACAATGAAACAAAAGAACACGTGAATAGTTTAAATAATCCCAACAAAAAAATCCAAACAGTTTGACCACAAATAGTTTAAAAATAATCCCAACAAAAATATCCAAACAGTTGCTAGTTATAGTTTAAAAAAAAACACAAACATTTTGACGAGTAAGCACAAAAAGGAAAAGAAAAAAAATAATTCGAACATGAATAAGCTCAAAAATGACCACAAACAAATCACCAAACCCACCCCGTGGCGAATGATACCAAATGTCGGAACCAATATATATCACTTTCACTTCATTATTGAAACAAGAAAATAAGATGAGAAGAATTGGAAGAATTGTAGAGAGAAATAAAAGAGGTGGAAGGTTTACACATACACTCAAATGAGAAAAATGGTAACCAACCCCCTCTCCATACTTGGAGAGGGGTATTTATACTTAATACCAAGAGGCTTTCATGCCTTGGTATTTCTACGGGCCGGGCTCGGGATTACTTGGGCTTTCGCCCGATACACGTGACCGGTTAGATTACATTTAAGAGCCCGTATACCCGTGTAGCCTATTACAACGTATATTATTTTAGTGACCGAGACCTAATATAATTATGAACGAACTTTCATTGTTCGACTCAATATTTTGAGGCTAACAGATAGCAAGGCTTACCACCTAAGCATCCTGCAATAATTCTACTAAATTTCCAAATTGCTTTCTTTAATGCTTTCTAGGGTAGAAAATAATTTTGATTACGTAATTAGAGACACAAACCGTTCTTTGGGTCGACACCCGTACATACCAATCACTACACTATACACGATAGGGTACACTGCTCTTTAGTGCGTTGGAATAGTCGAGGTAGTTAGGGTTTTATAAATGTCAAACCTGACATAGTTTTATTTAAAAGAAATTACGCATCAAGTTTTTGGCGCCGTTAACGGGGAACGGTTTTTGTTATTTTTGATTGTTTGATTGATTTGTGTGTGTTTGTTTGTGCTTGTATGTATGCTTAAACCTTCTGTTCTTCTCCCTTTTTTGAGTGTTTGCATGATTGATTGACTGTTGTTACGGCGTAACCAGTCATATGGTTACGACGTAACGTGTGTGAATATATAAAAAAATCATTTCAGATTTGGTTATGGCGTAACTTGGTAGTGCTTGTTGCGACATATCTCTGAACTAGATCTGAAACACCAAAAATAGTTTGGGCAATGCTTGAACCCTTAAAAATATTTTCTAATTCCACCTCTGTTTTAATATTAAGCCTATCAACCTTAATGTTTTATTCATGTGGTGTTTATGAGTCAAGTATTTACCAAATATGTATTCTCCTGTTATGTTACACACTTGTTGGACTAGTTTGTTAATGTGCAGGATAAGAAATTATAAACAGGGTGAGATGATGACATGAAGATTGGACATGTGTAGGGATGTCCAAGTAGCCTATGATGGAGGCTAGAGTCGAACTTAACGACTCTTTAAATAAACAAAAGTCCTATCCTTTTAATTGTTTTTTGTATTTAGTTGGTTTTGTATATTTATTACGTGGTTTTACAGGGTCTAACAGCAAGGGGGCGGAATTCAAAGTCATCTTTCTTTGTAATTGTGTGGTAAGATTGCCACTAATGGCAGCAATTATGGCGTAACAATCTTAGTTACGCAATAATCATTGAAGTTGCGGCGTAATCCTTCCCATGGTTACGGCGTAACTGAACTTAATCAAAATTTTTAAAATGGTCATCCACATGATTACGACGTAACCCAATCCTTGGTTACGCCGTAATCCCTTTCTGCAATTCATTAAATTGTTAGAAATTTTATAAAACCGTGTATATTGGTAAATGAATTTTGTGGGTATATTCTATGGAAACTCTCACGAGACTTCACTCATCCACTTGGGCCACCACGTGGTTTAAAAGGCTTGTTGCATACACTAAATGCAACCATGATTCCTACGAAAGTGAGTTAGGTTTATTTTGTAAAGTTTTTTATATTTTGTGCTATTGTGCTTTTATTCAGGTTTATGCTTTTGGTATTAGTCTTTCTTGCAGTTATTCAGGTAATGCACAGGATAAGGTACTAGGATACTAATCGAGCTGCAAGGAAGCATCCCGAACCGTCCTAGTTGAATGTTATGTCGGATGATGAAAAAGTCGCATGCGATGGTGAATGTTGCTCGAAGAAGAACACTTGGAGCATTGCTTAGAACATGTTGTCGCTTCATATCTGTTAGCCTTAAAATATGGTGACATATCGGAATTACATTAGTTTTCATTAGGCAAGAACTACAGGGACTATAACTGTTAAGATAGTATAGTGTCCCTTGTCTTGACCTATATATACCCCCTCCATACTTCCATGGAGGGGTGAGGATTCATAATTTTGTAATAAGGTGTGTGTGTTTCTCTCTCTAAAATACACACATCTTCCCTTTTCTCTCACTAATAATATGGCTTTCTATTTGTTCAATCCTCCCCGACCTCCGGATCATTCTTTGTTAGCTAGTGATTTCTTAATTCTAACAATTGGTATCAAGAGCTAACCGGGGGTGTATTGTATTCGAGTATGTTGTGTTTGTGATTTCATTTTTTTTGAGCTCATTGGTTCGGCGTATTGTGCTTAATGATTCGGCTTAATGATTTATTGTGCTTATCGTATGAGGCTGAAACGAAGAGAAGAAGAAGGTACGTCAAGGTGTTTGATGTATTGCGTGGATCGAACGAGTGGAACAAAGACCATCGAACGAGGTTCTTCTTTAAGGATCGAACGAGCAACTTCTTGCAAGGATCGAACGAGTGGTTTCCTATCGCCTTAGCCTACCTTGTAGTTTCTTAGTCCATGATTGGGGAGTTGCTGGTTAATTTTGGGTTTCATTGGTAAAAGTCACGGGTTAAGATAGAGGGTACTTGAAGAAAGGACGGGTTTTGAAGATAGTTGATCTCAAGTGGGGGGATGCTTATGTATATATGTGTCTGTAATGTGATTCATTGTAACCTTGTCTTGCATAAAAAAAAGAATAAAGAGCATGCAAGCAAGTGTTTATTAGTAAAAATTCAGCTGATCATCATTATAAATCAGCTCTTATGTCGTATTGTAATAGTATTTCTGCCTTGTCCAGCTGGCGACGATTCCGTCTTTATAAAACGGGTAGTTCTTATAAACCGGTGACATTTCTATCTCTCCTTTCTATTATAAGTGTATATGTACAATGAGGGCATTGTACAACTCAAGTGGGGGGAAGGGAGATAGAAATGAGGTATTTGGTGAGATTATGTGCTAATTTGGCTTAAATTTTCAAAAACAATTTAGCATATAATTTTTGTTCATTGATAATGAAGGCCGAGTTAATGCGACTTTCTTGCCTAATCATGGAGATTACGAGGCAATACATTATATTTCATACGCATTAACTCGTGTATTATGAAGACCCTTGACTTTTGACCCTTGTTTTTACCTTATGGGATTTGAATGCGACCAGTGACGGGGAGATTGTAGACGTAGGAAATTATTTTTTTTGTGTTTTTATTTAACAACAATTAAATGTGCATCCCATGTCTTTATCATACCCTATATCATTCTCCATCCTAACCGATGGTTTTACTCGAATGCGAGAGTGAGCAATCATACATGTCTCATCCGTCGTTATGGATGTGTATGTGTGGTTTTGTCGCCCTTGTTGGTGTAACGCTTTTGGTAAATATTGCATTTAGAGAATGATTCACCCTGTAATCCTTTGTGTTGTGTCATCCCATTTGCCTTTTTGAAATAGTTGCATCTAGACTCTAGTGGTGGAGATTAGTATCCTTGCCAAGCTTATGATAGAATACTCGTCAAGACTAAGCAGTTGAGTGATCACCAAAAATGAAACACATAGATTAGTGAGAGTATGAGTGTGATTCGTTTTTCCTTTCGTAAGGTGATTGGTTTGGAATTTTCTAGCATAGGTAATTTTTAAATTCATATCTTCCTGGATACCTAAAGAGATATCTTTTTGAGAATAATTTAAAAGATTCTACTTAAGGGCAAGTAGAAGTCAAGTGCGGGGATATTTGATAACATCAAATAATTAATACGTTTATATATCAAATTCCCACGTTTATTGCCTCACTTTATATCATTTTATATGAATTCGGTACTTAATTCATTTATTTAGCGAAAATCATGTATTAGAGGCATTGAACAACAAATGTTACGGAAGGAAAAACGGAAAAATAAAGAAAATACAACAAAAACCGCATTATAGAAGATATTATGACGTAACGTCTCGCAAGAGTTACGCCGTAATCAATTATTAATAACGAAGATTTGGTGCTGACGAAGGCTTTACGACGTAACGTTCCGTAGGAGTTATGCTGTAAAATATTTATTAAAGAAAATATTAATGCTGACTAAGGGTTACAGCGTAATGTGTCAAAGTGATTACGTCGTAACATATTTTAATTCTAATTGAAGAAATGTTGCGTCAGAAGGTTTACGGCGTAACGTTGTCGATGCCGTTACGCCGTAAAGTATGAGTCATCACAGGGACTAAAGCTGCAAAAAAGTCATGAAGTTTCAAGAATTAAATAAAAACAACATGGAAGACTAGGGGCCAAAATCGTCAATGAGCAAAACTTTACATTTATTATAAATAGTGACGCATGTTATCAATTCATATTCATTCTCGTACTGGTGGTGTAGCCGACAGAAAATAAAAAGAGGAAAAAGGTGTTCGCATCTTGGTGTAGGGCAAACCCTTCGGGGGTTTGCCATGGCGTTTGAATAGGGGATCGAGAGCATTAATTCGGCATAATTTGTAATTGTACTTCAATTTTATGTGGTCAATTTAATTATGTTATTTTGACTTATTGGATTTAGCAATATGATTATTGATGTTATGATTATTTATTATGCTTTATTAATTGTTCATTTGCATTTAATTAATTATCCTTATAATTATTAATTTATGATCTTATTGTTTTAGTTGCACCTTTATTAATTTATGCAGTATATTTTGAAATTCTTGAACTCCCTGCTAGGTTTTGATATGAGGTTGAGTGTGTACGAAGGTTTGAGTGACCCGCTTAACCCTTGTACACACGATTGATTACAAGAGACCAACACTTGTATTTGTTCACCCTTTACCCATGAGGTTAGAACCCTTAGTATTAAATTCTTGGTTAGGAGTGTGAGCTAATAGGAGATCACCTGTTAGATAAAATATATCTCATAATTAAAAAGAATCCTTAATCACTGTAAACTGAGAATAGGTTAATTCTCCTTGCGAGTCCATTCCACTCAGTTCAGATAGGTTAGGTACATCTACAAAATTGGACCTAACAAATTTAGACCCCTTCTAAGGTTGTAATGAGACATTGCACATAAAGTCATTGAATGCGATTTTCCTTTCTAGTTATCCACCAATATACCATTTCCCTTTTTGACAGCAAGGCTTACCACCCAGCATCCTGCAATAATTCTACTAAATTTCCAAATTACTTTCTTTAATGCTTTCTAGGGTAGAAAATAATTTTGATTAGGCAATTAGAGACACAAACCGTTCTTTGGGTCGACACCCGTACTTACCAATCACTACACTATACACGATAGGGTACACTGCTCTTTAGTGCGTAGGAATAGTCGAGGTAGTTAGGGTTTTATAAATGTAAAACATGCCATAGTTTTATTTAAAATAAATTACGCATCAGTTGGCCTCAAACATACTCAACAACCATAACTCATTCTTCTGTACCTTGTCATAACCCGTAGTTCTTTGACATAAACCATATGTAATCATTTTCTGCAAAATTATGAGCACAGGTTTCCTAATTGTTTTGGCTGAGCTCCTAGACAAGGTCAATGTTTCCTCACTGCTAATATTCAGCCAATACTGATCAGCACTAAAATCATCATCATTCCTAAGACCTCCAATAAAATAGGTTTCAAATCCATACTCCTGAATTTCAGCATCGGTATACAAACCTAAGCGTTTAGCAAAATCTAGAATACTCATAGCATAAGCTTTACCACACAACCTAAATTTGATTGCTTTCTTCATCATTAATTCATCATCGGCCACAACTTCATCAAACTCAAAAGTTGCATAAAATTCATGACATAATTCTGTGTAAATTGGCTCATTAATATCAAAAGCACGTTTCCATGCCTCAGATGTAAACAACACTGTTAGCCTTAATTATATTAAGTCAAACAAGAATGTTATCGGTCTCATAAAGTCAAATTGGGTCTTATAAAGTAATAGGCTAGTCAGGTTCAACGAGCTTGGATTGTAATCTAATATTGTCCGTGTTTCGGGCTCAAATCCCAAGTTTATCCAAGCCCGACCCAAGTAGAAAAGCCTACATGTCACTTATGGCTCAAGGGTATAAAAGAAACCTTCTCTACACATGGAGAGGGTGTTGGTTGCATTTCTCACATTTGTAATTCACCTTTCTCTCTCTAATCTAAGTTTCCAAGTTCTTTTCTCTCTTTACTTTTCTTTTCTTATTGCTGGCTTAGTTAGAGCTTATTGAGGGGCTTATTCGAGTTTGCTTATTGTTGTGAAGGATTTATAAGACCAACATGTGGTATCACTCGCCAAGGGGTGTTTAGTGTTCGATTTGTGGTTCAATAAGCTAAATTTGTGGCTTATTTTTTTTCAAAAACCCATGGCAAAAAGGGTTTTTGGATTTTGGTTTGTTCATTTTACTCTTTCCTTGATAGAGCTCATAAGTCTAGGCGTATTTTCTTGTTTGATAAGCTCCAAAGTTGTTTTTTATAAGCTTATTACAATCGGCTTATTTTTCTTCTTCTTTTCTCTCGACGTGGTGTTTTCTTGTGTGTTTCGGAAGATACACAAGAGTCACATCATCCTTTTACTTTGTTCTTCAAACTAGCTTTTTAGTTTTCATAATTTCTGTGCTTATTTTCGAGCTATTTCCTAGCTTATTTCGAGCTTATTTAAGCTTATTTGGGAACTTATTTCAAGACTTATTTGTGATTTTTCTTATCCTTTTGTGGTCCCAAACCGGTTAAGCCAAGAGACCAAGATCCACATTTTGTGCTTCACAAAGATTAGAACATCTTGTTTGGTAGTCTAAGTGGTCCTCACAAGATAGTGACACCGAGCGGAATATGTCACAGGTGAAGCGAAACATATACGTTTAATTTTCAAGCGAAATACGCAGGTTTAACTTGAAGCGAAACATGTTAAAAATGAGAAGCGAAATATGCAGCATTGAGGCCAAGCGAAATATGTTTAGAATCTTAAAGCGAAATATGTTTTAAACTCTCAAGCGAAATATGTCCAACATCAAGCGAAATATGCAGGATTGCGTTCAAGCGAAATATGTATAAAAGTGAAGCGAAATATGTTGAAAATGTTAAGCGAAACATGTCAAAAGTTGAGCGAAACATGCAGGATTTGTCATCAAGCGAAATATGCAAGACTTTAAGCGAAACATGTCAACTTTAGTTTAACCAAATTTTTCTTCAAATCAAGTCTACTTTCACGGTTTTTCTATTGATTTTGTAAAATCCCGACAAGTAATCTTTTTCTTCTCGGTTTTAATCATAGAGTTGTAAAATCCCGTGGAAGTTAATTGCATTCTCTCTCACCACGAAACAATCAACACTTCATAACACTTAAGATCCGATATCCATTCACAACTTCATCAAAATGTCAAATACCAATTTGCAAACACAATCTTCAAGTGTTCTTCAGAATGTCACAGTTTCTTCGTGTTCAACTTCTAACATTCAAGAGAAGACACAACTTTCAAGAAGTAGATGCATGCACAGTCTTAAGGAAATCAAGTCTCTATTTAAGTTTCTCTCATAAACTTTACAAGATTATAGCACGTTGCCTATCTTCAAGAGAACGTTCTCTCAAGACTTGTATTTACTAGAAAAACATCTTACTAAAGATATACTTTCTAGGACTGATTGCACAACTACTTTGACTAATCTCAGAACAAAGTTTGAAAATGTTTTCAATTCAGAATTCGAAGAGCGTATGAGGAAATATACCAGATATAATGCCCAATCCTTCAATGATGCAATAATCTGTACCATGGATTCCATTCGGAAATACATGCTTGAGATAATTCTTCATCAACAACGGACTCTACATTTGTTGAAACAAAAGACGTTGATGCAGACACAAGAAGATCATTCACATCAAACCCAAGCAGTGAATACTGGTTCATTGAAAGTTGATTTAGTTGTCAAATAAAACTCTTGTTCTGAGAAAGAAGACAGTAATTCAGAGACTGCATCCAGCAAATCAGCAAAGGAATGCAGCTTGAATTCTGAAACACAAGATGTTCATGCAATCAAATACAAGATGTCAAAAGCAAAAGAAAGATGCATGGCATATTTTCGATCTCTTCATTCACACCTTCAAGTTCTTTCAAAAGATGACTTAAAAGGCACTCGCATCGAACATGGATTCAAACGGGCATTCATGTCACTCTTTGGTCAAGATGTTGATACTTTCACAAGAACAATGCTCCTCAACGTAGATCAACTACAAAAGCAACTTGACAAAGATGAATTTCAAGAAGATGGATCCATGAAATCCTTTTGGGTGGTAAACAACCAATTCCAAAAGTTCATCGATTCAAAGTTTACATTGGATTATGACAGTCAAATGACAGACACGTACTTTGTTGAATACACTAGAATCGAGGTTCAACACTTCAGAGATACACTACTCCAACACCTGGGTAATGTTAAGAAGTCCGTTGCTGAAAGAACACGTCATCAAAGACAGTATGAAAGAAGGGTGAATAAAAGACAGATGCAGACGCAAGAGAGTAAGATTGATATGGGTAAAGCATTGGATGCTGATTTAGTTGACACATAAAGCATTAGGACAGACTCAATAGTGCAAGATGACAACAGCAGGTTAGGGAATGATACAGATGCTGATGATGCAGATATCAACCCCATATATGATGAAGAGCCAATGGCTGAGGTATAATTGACTGCTGAATGTAATATCTTTGCTATCAGACAATAGCATACTGAGCAACCTAAAATCATTAATGAAGGTAGGGTTGACCATTCTCCTAAAAAATGTCAAGTTAAAAGTCCTATGCTTGATTCATCACCTGATAACCAAACAACTGAATACTCAAAACAATCACTCGAGTCTGAGAATATTTTACTCAAAAAGACTGTTGCCCAATTTCAAAAAGATTTTTCAAGAATGGAAGCACATTGTATTGCTATCGAACTTAAACATCAAAATCAAGCTTTAAAATTGGGGCAACATGGTCAAATTTTGAATGAAACACGTAATAAAGCCAAGATTGAAAAGGAAATTGATGGACTTGAAACAATGAACATCGAATTAGAACATAGTGTGGCTAAATTACGTAAGGAAAATGAGACTTTGAAACAGCATTACAAAGATTTGTATGATTCTATTAAAATTACGAGATCTAAGACTACAGAACAGACAACATCTTTGCTTGCTAATAATGCTGAATTAAAAGCTCAGATTCAGGAAAAGGTTTTTGCAATTACTGCTTTAAAAATGACTTAAGGAAGTTAAAAGGAAATAGTGTAGATACTAATTTGATAAATCATCAGTCTTGGGGAAACCGGTTTTACCATCACTAAGAAACCAGTCAGTTGTTAGACAACCGAATGCGTTTAAATTTGAAAGGGCTCAAATGTCAAAACAACGGTTTGCCTCCCAAGTTAATGTGAATAAGAATTTGTCAAAACCAGTCACTCAACATTATTTGCCTAAGAAAACAGAATCCGCCTTTGCAAAACCTGATCACATGATTGCATCTAGCTCATCTAGGAATAGTTCTAAGAACATGCCAAGATTTAGTTCAAATGACATGGTTCATAATCACTATCTAGATGTAGCTAAGAAAAAGATACAAGAAAGAGATAGGAACTCAACAACTAGTGTGACTACTTCTGCTAGAATTCAAACCACTGCTGATGATAGCAAACCAAAACCTAGGAGCAACAATCAAACATCTAGGAGTTTGCTTGTATCTAAGAGTAGTCGCGTATAATAACGGTTGTGCCCAAAGCAGATCACTCTAAGAGTTCTAGTTCTTTCTCAGATTCCAAACAATTTGTTTGTTCTACATGTCATAAGTGTGTCTTTAATGCAAATCATGATGCTTGTATAACAAAACTCCTGAAGGAAGTAAATTCACGTGCTAAGATTCAATCCCATAAGACCAGAAATAGTAACAAACCCGTAGATCAAAAGAGTCATACTCAGAAACCTGGTAGGCAGATCTTTACAGGACATAGGTTTTCTCTTAATAATACTTCCGCTGTGTATGAGAAGACATCTCCTAGATCTGATCTTAGGTGGAAACCCACGGGTAGAATTTTCAAATTTGTTAGTCTTAGGTGGATTCCTACAGGAAAGTTATTCGACTCTTGCACAAGCAAGGTTGACAGTGAACCCCCACATGGTTCAAATGTAGATATCCCTAATATTCATGAATGCAAACAAACTCTGGATGTAAGTGCAGGTACATCAATCAATGTTCAGAAGGAACAAAGTCTTGATTTAAGTGCAGGTACCTTATGTAATGTCAACAAGGAAAATCTTAGAGTATGGTTGCTAAAAAAGCTGATATCTCAAAAACCATTGTCAATGTGGATTCACAAATGATGATACAGAAAAATGACGTTTGGTCAAAACGGATCAAGCCTCGAACCTCAATGTCAAAGGACGTTTGGTCACAACAGATCAAGCCTCGAACCTCAATGTTAAATGACGTTTGAACAAAACGGTTCAAGCCTCGCACCACAATGTCAACAGAAGTTCATCAAGCAGCTGAGACAGTAACAACATCAAATGAGCTGGATTTGCTATTCGGTCCTTTGTTCGACGAATATTTCAATGGAGAAAATCAAGTTGTTTTAAAGTCTTCCGCTGTCACTACTACTGATGCATCAAATAAACGTCAACAACAACCTGATTCAACTTCATCCACTTCAACTCTAGCTACAACTGTCACTGCTAATGGAAACTTCGATTTGTAAATATTTTTATTCTCTCTTTATTTTTGATTTATAAAAAAAATTTTTTATTTTTAATTTTTTTTGAAAAATAAAATACAAAAATATAAAACAAACAAAAAGAAAATAGAAAAATATAAAACCTAGAAAAACAAAATATAAAATCAGAAAACTTTCAAAAATACCAAAAAGAATCTTCTCGACATGTCTCTTGGAATCGATAACATTTACGTACCTAGAAATGTTGATTAACATCGACACGGGCGTGTAAATGAAGTTCGAACAGGAGTTTCAAATGCTTTCAAAACATGTCATTTCTAAATTTTCTTCATGACTTATGTACATTTCAGTGCATAACTCGAGTCTCGATTGTCTCAGGGAACGTGTACGCCTCAGGTGCGCTACTCTAAAATAGAAAAAAAAAAAAGAGAAGTCTTCTATCATGTTTTTATTCTCAATGACTTATGTACATTTCAGTGCATAACTCGGTCTCGAATGTCACAGGGAAGTGCACGCTTCAGTGCGCTTACTTGAATCAATTTCTGAGGGGGAGCTTTTTAAAACAAAGCCTTTTAATGTGTCGGATACATCTCATAAATGTCAATTTTATGTATCCAAACACATTCTGTGAAATTAAAATGTGGAAACTTATAATGTCAATTAATAATATACATTGTTCACTAAGGCATCTCACTCCGTCTTCAACATTTTGTGGTGTCATATCAATTTTTCATTCCAATGTCAAGTTTTAATAAATATTGGTATCCCACATATACTGTTGAAGGGGAGCTATCGGAATCTGAATTCATGCAATATCGTGGTATAATTTTTCTCCCCATGGAATTTTTCATGTCAAATTTTAATCAATTGGTATTTCAAATACTAAGTGTTTTATTATTTAAAATAAGGGGAGAAAATGTGATTAAAATATGTTATAGACGAATGTGATCTTTAAGACTCTAAGTGCAACTCTTTCCTTCATGTGCTAAATAATTTTGAATCTCGGAGCACATGTGTAGGGGGAGTATTTGAAAATAACAATGTCAGAAAATGGTTTTATGGTTCGATCTTTATACCCAACAACCTATTAATTTCACGATGATTCTGAAGTCATAAGGTGGTTAGGTTAGGTATAAGTCCTACGATCCAACCAGAACCAGAGGGATCTACCCAAGGACACTCCATAGTTAGAAATAGCAGTCCTTAGGTATGATTGGAGAAGAATGTGTATAAGGGAAAAATGCCGACTAAGATTGAGCTAACACTGGAACAATCACAACAAGGTGTTAGTAATGACGTCTTGGTAAGCATTGAAGGGGTTGAAGAATGAAAAAGAAATGTATGGATAAAGGGTGAAAAGAAAGAAGCCCTCCTTACACCTTAGGCAGAAACCGGGTCAATACATAATCTATCAAAATCACAAAGATGATTGTTGATATTGAAGAAAGTCGTCATGGACCCAGTGATGCAATGCACAACCCTTCCCAGCCATTCGAGTTTCTCTCAAAAGAAACTTGTCTCATTTGTCACGGAGATACATACGTTATCTATTGACATCTCACTCCGAGATTGTTGATATTAAATAGGTGGCAGACAGCTCTAGCCTCCGAGTACTAAAACCAAAGTGCAAAAATTGAGTCTAGAGCCAAGAGAGATCAAAATAAATCTCATTAGGACACAATGTCAAAATACACTTGTTGAACACCATAAAGTTCACAAGTTGTAACAAAGAGTCCTACGCATTATCCTTGAGATCTTGCCAGAACATCCGAGTGATACTTAAGTATTCACAGTGAAGATGGAAATCCTGCTTGAGCCAACATCAAACAAGCTCTTGGTAGGTGACTTGCGCGATTCTATATGAATCAAACTTGTGTCAACTGGATATCGATTTGGTCCAGTAAATGAATTGACGACTTAATCAGAAAGATAGTAACTATCTGATTCACTCTTACCGTGTTGTCTGCTTTGAGACGCTCCGGTAACGAGAACGGCTAGTACAGCTGCGAAACCCTGTCAAGAAGATTCATATGAATTCTATCTGATCACAGGCAGTATTTATACTAATTAACGGGGAACCGTGGTTATTGCAACCGTATTCGACGAAGTGACAAAAACACTTTCGTCCATATCTGTTGTTTATCACTAACCTTTTAAATGCAGATTCAAACGTCGATGTTGCAATGTGGTACCAGTGAAGTTGGATTCATCACCACATGCTCATACTCAATCTTTTAAAGTCAATCATTTAGCATCAAGATTGTTGATACTAAACTTCCTTAAAGATCTTTAAAGTCAAATCAAGAATTGTATTTTGGGGAGATTGTTAGCCTTATGTTCATATAAGTCAAACAAGAATGCAATAAGTATGAGTATGTCGGTCAAGAGAACAAGTTGATTAAGAAAGTCAAATAAAGATGATTTAAGTCAAGGAGATGATGCAAGATGAAAGATCTCAAAAACCCAAAGTCAAAAGATGGAGGCTCAAGATCAAAATCACATAAATGACAACGAAAGAATGTCATCAGTCATCTAAAGCATGAATGAACAAAGCCATTACAAACAAGAAAAGACAAAGACTAGACAAAAGAAAGCAAAGCTCAAACGTCATATCTTCAACATTGGGGAAGATAAAGTCAAATCAAGATAACCTCTATCAAGAACGTCAACGTTGGAGAGATCAAAGAAGACCTCAACATTGGGGGAGATTGTTAGCCTTAATTTTATATAAGTTGAACAAGAATGTTATCGGTCTTATTAGTCGTAATTAGTCTTGTTAAGTAATAGGCTAGTCGGGATTAACGGGCTTGGATTGCCATGTTTTGGGCTTGAAGCCCAAGATAAGCCAAGCCCGGCCCAAGTTAGAAAGCCCATATGCCATTATGAAGGCTTAGGGTATAAATAGGACCCTCTCCACACATGGAGAGGGTGTTGGTTACATTTGCTTCACTTGTATATGTGTTTAATTATCCACCACTCTTTTTCTCTCTAATCTAATCTTCCATCTTTCCTTTCTCTTTTCTCTTATTTCTTTTCTAGCTTATTGCTTATTATTCGACTTATTATTGTTGTGAAGTGGATATTATTTGGGATAACAATTGGTATCTAGAGCCACGAGTGGGTTTAGTGGCTTTGTTGTTGTGCGCTTATTCAAGATTATTGGTTCGGATTATTTTTTGTATACGACTTATTCTTCTATTTTTTTAGCTTCATCTCATTCGGCTTATTTTTTTGTGTCAAATCCTTTGGGCTACTCGTGATTTGGAAAGTTACATATATATTGGGCTCCCATTTATGTTTGACAACAGAATCATAAAAGTTTCATATATACTGGGCTAAATATTTTGTTTTTTTTTCAAACATCAAAACTGTTATAACTCACTTTTAAAAGAGTTACAAAAAATTGGTTTTAGGTCATCATTTCAGGTTTGTGGTCTATTAGACTGTTACGTGATTGATTTTTTTTGTAGCCATGGGATTTCATTTTTGTTATTAAGTCTTAGCTTATAGACCACGGCTTATTCTCCCAGGATTTAGGTTTGAGCTAATTTGTGTTGTTTATGCTTATTTAAGCTTATTTCATAGCTTAAAAGTCACGAATTTATTCTCTAGTTTCTTAGGATTTTACTTTATTTCAAACAAAAAGCCTCAACCTATTAAACTCAAATCTGTTTAGCTTTATTATAAAACATTTTTCTGGCTTATTTTTTTCTCTTCGAAACAGCTTATTTGTTTGCTTAACTCGAAGCTTATTTTTAAGTCTTTGTGTTCGTGGTAGAGGTTTGATAAAGTGTAGTACCAACAACGGTTTGGAAAGAGCATAGTACGCTTTTGTTTTGTAGTCGAAAGTTTGCAACAAAACAAATAGGTAGTACAGCCAGCGGTTTACTAGTGGTCCTAACCTTTGCAAGTGAATTCTGGCACCGGTTTGCTTCTTTATTTATGTAGCGGTTTGGTACTTTTTACTTGACAGCGGTTGATTGTAAGCCATATTGGTTTACCAACAGGTTGTAGCGGTTTATCATTTTTCATGGTCAAAATAAATGAAACTCTGCCCGAATTAAAAGTTGCCAGCGGTTTGCTCTTTCAAATCTGGTAGCGGTTTAGTAATTCCTTTGGGCAGCGGTTTGCCTATATCCTTGGCAGCGGTTTGTTTAGTTTGGACAGTGATTTAATAAGCAGCGGTTTGGCCACAGAACGATTAAGTTTTGAGTTGTTTCGGGTTTTTTAGGTTTCGACTTAGTCGTTCCGCTCGACTAAAACTTATACCATTAAGATCGCGGTCCTTCATAGATCATCGTAGCATATTTATTTTTGTTTTATCATCAACTAACGAGATCAAAAAGGAAAAACGAATACAAGTTAAAACCTACGTACGTGAGGTTGAAGATGACTAAAAATGCATGAAATGATTTTTTTAATATATTTTAAACTTTTACTTTTACATTTTAACCCTAGTTTTTTAAAAGGTTTCCATTTTTAACCTTTAGCTTTAAATAGTTTAATATTAGTCCTTTGTTATAAAACAATTTTAATTATCACCTTTTACTTTCAAAAATTTTAATTTCAACCTCCTACTTTTCAATCATTTCTAATTTTAGTTTCTTTTATTTTTCAAAGTTTAATAGTTACCCTTAGTTTTAATATTAGCCTTTTAGTTTTAATCAATTACACAGTTAGTCCTTGTTTTAAGTTTTCTAATTATCGTTAATTAAAATCAAGTACCTTAACGTCAACAACGATATTTTTTTCCGAACAACAAAACCACAGCAACATCACTTTATCTACTTAAGATCTGTAATTCATTTCACAACAAATCAGATAAAATGGAAACAAAAGATACGATTTCTTCGTGTTCAGAAACAAAAGATGTGCATGCAATAAAATACAAAATGTCAAAAGCAAAAGAGAGATGCATGACATATCTTTGTTCTTTTCATTCACACCTTCAGGTTCTTTCTAAAGAATACTTAAAAGGCACTCGCATCAAACATGGATTCAAACAGGCATTCATGTCGCTCTTTAGTCAAGATAATGAGACTTTCACAAGTACGATGCTTCTTAACATGGATCAACTACACAAGCAACTGGACAAAGACGAATTTCAAGAAGATGGATCCATGGCAGCCTTTTGGATGATTAACAGACAATTTCAGATGTTTATCGATTCGTAGTTTACTTTGGATTATAACAGTCAAATGACAGACAAGTATTTTGCTGAATACACTGGAATCGAAGTTAAACAGTTTAGAGAAACACTACTCCAACACATGGGTAATGTTAAGAATTCTGTTGCTGAAAGAACACGTCATCAAAGATAGTATGATAGAAGGGTGAATAAAAGACAAACGCAGACACAAGATAGTAAGGTTGATACGCGTAAAGCATTGGATGCTGATTTGGTTGTTATAGAAAGCAATAGGACAGAATCAGAAGTACAAGATGAAAGCAGCAGGTCAGGGAATGATACAGATACTGATGATGCAGATATCAGACCCATATATGACGAAGAGCCAATGGCTGAGGTACAATTGACTGCTGAATGTAATATCTTTGCTACAGGACAACAGCATACTGAGCAACCTGAAATCATTAATGAAGGTAGGGTTGACCAGTATACTGAACAATGTCAAGTTAAAAGTCTTATGCTTGATTCATCACTTGATAACAAGACAACTGAATTTTCAAACCAATCTCTCGAGTCTGAAAATATTTTTCTCAAAAAGACCGTTGCCCAATTTCAAAAAGATTTTTCAAGAATGGAAGCACATTGTATTGCTCTTGAACTTAAATATCAAAATCATGCTTTAAAATCAGGGCAACATGGTCAAATTTTGAATGAAGCAAGTAATAAAGCCAAAATGAAAAAGGAAATTGATGCTTATGAAACAATAAACATAGAATTAGAACACAAGGTGGCCACATTAGTTAAGGAAAATGAGACTTTGAAAAAGCAATACAAAGATTTGTATGATTCTATTAAAATTACAAGATCTAAGACTATAGAACAGACAACTTCTTTGCTTGCTAATAATGCTGATTTAAAAGCTCAGATTCAAGAAAAGGTTTTTGCAATTGCTGCTTTAAAAAATGAATTAAGAAAGTTAAAAGGAAATAGTGTGGATACTAAGTTTGCAAAACCATCAATCTTGGGGAAACCGGTTTTACAACTACTCAGAAACCAATCAGTTGTTAGACAACCGAATGCATTTAAATCTGAACGACCTAAAATTTCAAAACCACGGTTTGCCTCCCAAGTTGATGTGAATAACAATTTGTCAAAACTAGTCACTCAACATTATTTACCTAAAGGTAGAGAATCTACTTTTGTAAAACCTAATCATGTGATTGCATCTAGCGAATCTAGGAATAGTTCTAAGAACATGCCAAGATTTAGTTCAAATGACATGGTTCATAATCACTATCTAGAGGAAGCTAAGAAAAAGACACAAGAAAAATATAGGAATTTAAAATCTAGTATGATGCATTCTACTAGGCTACAAAACACTACTAATGGTAGCAAACAAAAACCTAGGAGCAACAATCAAACAACTAGGAGTTTGCCTGCATATAAGAGTAGTTGTGTTATGTCAAATGTTGTGCCACTAGTAGATCACTCTAGGAATTCTAGTCCTTTTTCAGATTCCAAACACTTTGTTTGTTATACATGTCATAAATGTGTCTTTAATGTAAATCATAATGCTTGTATAACAAAACTCCTAAAGGAAGTGAATTCATGTGCTAAGATTCAATCCCATAAGACCAGAAACAAAAACAAACTCGTAGATCAAAAGAGTCATACTCAAAAACTTGGTAGGCAGATCTTTACAAGACATAGGTTTTCTCCTAATAAGTCTTCCGCTGTATATGAGAAAACGTCTTCTAGATCTGGTCTTAGGTGGCAACCCACGGGTAGAATTATCAAAACTGTTGGTCTTAGGTAGATTCCTACAGGAAAGTTACTCGACTCTTGCACGAGCAAGGTTGACAGTGAACTCCCAAATGGTTCCAATGTAGATATCTCTAAAATTCATGAATGCAAACAAACTCTGGATTTTAGCGCAGGTATAACAATCACTGGTCAGTAGAAACAAAGAATCGATTTTAGTGCTAGTACTTCATTTAATGTCAAGCAGGAAAATATCAGAGTGTAGTTGCTGAAAAAGCTGACATCTCAAAAACCAGTGTCACAGTGGATTCACAAATGATGAAATTGCAATGACGTTTGAACACATCGGTTCAAGCCTCAATCCTCAATGTTAAATGATGTTTGACCACAATAGTTCAAGCCTCGAACCTCAATGTCAAATGATGTTTGAACACAACAGTTCATGCCTCGAACCTCAATGTTAAACGATGTTTAAACACAATAGTTCAAGCCTTGAACCTCAATGTCAAATGATGTTTGAACACAACAGTTCATGCCTCGAACATCAATGTCAAACGATGTTTGAACACAACAGTTCAAGCCTCGAACCTCAATGTCAAATGACGTTTGAACAACGCAGTTCAAGCCTCGATCCTTAATGTCAAACAACGTTTGAACACAACAGTTCAAGCCTCAAACCTGAATGTCAAATGATGTTTAAACAAAACGGTTCAAGCATCGCACCACCACGTCAACATAAGTTCCTACAACAGATATGATAGTTATGACGTCAATGATAGAGATGGAAAGTCTATTCGGTCCTTTCTTCGACGAATATTTCAATGGAGAAAATCAAGTTGTTTCAAAGTCTTCCGCTGTAACTGCTGCTGATGCACCTGATAAACGTCAACAACAACCAGATTTAACTTCATCTACTTCAACTCTAGCAACAACTGTCACTGCTGATGGAAACTTCGACTTGTAAATATTTTTGATTTTTCTCTTTATTATGATTTATAAATATTTTTGAAAAAGAAAATACAAAAATATATAAAACCAAAAAAAAAACAAAATACAAAAATATAAAACCTAGAAAAACAAAATATAAAATCAGAAAATTTCAAAAATACCAAAAAGAATCTTCTCGACATGTCTCTTGGAATCGATAACATTTACGTACCTAGTAATGTCGATTAACATTGACACAGGTGTGTAAATGAAGTTCGGGCAAGAGTTTAAACGTTTCAAAACATGTCATTTCTAAATTTTCTTTATGACTTATGTACATTTCAGTGCATAACTCGGACCCGAATCTAATAGGGAAGTGTACGCTTCAGTGCGCTTACTCTACAAATAGAAGAGAAGTCTTCTATCATGGTTTTAAAAATCATTGAACATAATTTTTTCAAAAAGAACTTTCAATGTCAAATTGTTTACAATATAATTTGTGATATCTTTCCATAAAAAGTGGTATTTGTTAAAATTGTGTGTTCAACACTCTATTCCTCAAATAAGCCTTTTAATGTATTTTACAATGTCATTTTATGTGGATTAATTTTTGAGGGGGAGCTTTTAAAACCAAAGCCTTTTAATGTATTTTAAGTACATCTCATAAATGTTAATTTTATGTATCCAAAAACATTCAAGGAAAATTAAAATGTAGTATATCAAATGTCAATTAATAATATATATTGTTCACTAAGGCATCTAACTCCGTCTTCAACATATTTGTGGTGTCATATCATATTTTCCTTATAATGTCAAGTTTTAAAAATTAATGGTATCCCACATATTGTGTTGAAAGGGAGTAATAAGAAAATATTCACAAACTCATGCAATATCATGGTATAATTTTTCTCCTCATGGAACCATTTCATGTTAGAAATTTTAATCAATTGGTATTTCAAATACTAAATGTTTTATTATTTAAAATAAGGGGATAAAATATGATTAAAATGTGATATAGAAGAATGTGATCTTTAAGACTCTAAGTGAAACTCTTTCCTTCATGTGCAAAACAATTTCAAATATCAGTGCACATGTGTAGGGGGGGTATTTCAAAATATATGTATCAATGGTTTTATGGTTCGAAATCTATACCCTACAACCAATTATTCTCATGACGTCGATGAAGTCATAAGGTGGTTAAGGTTAGGTATAAGTCATATGATCCAACCAGAACGGGAGGGATCTACCCAAGGACATTCCATAGATAGAATTGCAAGTCCTTAGATATGATTAGAGATGAATGAGAATAAAGGAATAATGCCGACTAAGATTGAGCTAAGACCGGAACAATCACAACAAGGTGTTAGTGATGACATCTTTGTAAGCATGATGGGTTTTAAGAAGAAAACAGAAAAGTATGATAAAGGGCGAAAACAAAGCAGCCCTCAGAAACACTGTTAGGCAAAAACCAGTCAATACATATATATCAAAATCACAAAGCTATTGTGTATTAGAAGAAAGTCATCATGGACCCAGTGATGCAATGTACAACCCTTCCCAGCCATTCGAGTTTCTATCAAAAGAAACTTGTCTCATTTGTCACGGAGATACACATGTTATCTATTCACATCTCACTATAAGATTGTTGATATTAAAAAGGTGGCAGTCAGCTCCAGCCTCCGATTACTAAAACCAAAGTGCACAAAATCGATCTAGACTAGAAGAGACCATCAAATTATAAATCTCATTAGGACACAATGTCAAAAACACTTGTGAACACCATAAAGTTCACAAGCTATAACAAAGAGTCCTACCATTATCCTTGAAGATCTTACCAGAACATGCCTAGTGAATACTTAAGTATTCACAGTGAAGAGGAAATCCAGCTTGATGACAGTTAATGAACATCAAGCTTGAGATAATTGGATATCGATTTGTCCCAGTAAATGAAATTGACACTTAATCAGAAATATAGTAACACTTATACACTCTTATCGTGTATTTATGCTGTTAAGAACGTTTCGGTAATGAGAACATGCAAGCATGGTGAATCTAATACAGGTAACGAGAACGGCTAGTACAGCTGCGAAACCCTGTCAAGAAGATTCATATGAATTCTATCTGATCACAGGCAGTATTTATACTGATTAACGGGGAACCGTGGTTATTGCAACCGTATTCGACGAAGTGACAAAGACACTTTCGTCCATATCTGTTGTTTATCACTAACCTTTTAAATGCAGATTCAAACGTCGGTGTTGCAACCATGTACCAGCGAAGTCGGATTCATTACCACATACTCATACTCGAGCTCTAAAAGTCAATCATTTAGCATCAAGAGTGTTGATCCTAAACTTCCTCAAAGATCTTCAAAGTCAAATCAAGAATCGTATTTTGGGGAGATTGTTAGCCTTATGTTCATATAAGTCAAACAAGAATGCAATAAGTATGAGTATGTCGGTCAAGAGCACAAGTTGATCAAGAAAGTCAAATCAAGATGATTCAAGTCAAGGAGATGATGCAAGATGAAAGATCTCAAGAACTCAAAGTCAAAAGATGAAGGCTCAAGATCAAGATCACATAAACGACACCGAAAGAATGTTATCGGTCGTCTTAAGCATGAATGAACAAAGCCATTACAAACAAGAAAAGACAAAGACAAGACCAAAGAAGGCAAAGCTCAAACGTCATATCTTCAACATTGGGGAAGATAAAGTCAAATCAAGATAACCTCCATCAAGAACGTCAACGTTGGGGAGATCAAAGAAGACCTCAACATTGGGGGAGATTGTTAGCCTTAATTTTATATAAGTCGAACAAGAATGTTATCGGTCTTATTAGTCGTAATTAGTCTTGTTAAGTAATAGGCTAGTCGGGATTAACGGGCTTGGATTGTAATCTAATATTGTCCATGTTTCGGGCTCGAAGCCCAAGATAAGCCAAGCCCGACCCAAGTTAGAAAGCCCATACGCCATTATGAAGGCTTAGGGTATAAATAGGACCCTCTCCACACATGGATAGGGTGTTGGTTACATTTGCTTCACTTGTATGTGTGTGTAATCATCCACCACTCTTTCTCTCTCTAATCTAATCTTCTATCTTTCCTTTCTCTTTTCTCTTATTTCTTATTATTCGACTTATTATTGTTGTGAAGTGGATATTATTTGGGATAACAGAAAACTTAGCATACAGTTTCTCCTTCTTGAGAAGTTCCAAGACTAACCTTAAGTGTTCTACATGCTCCTCCTGAGTCTTAGAGTAGATTAAGATATCGTCTATAAACACTATCACAAACTTATCAAGATAAGGCCTACAAACTATGTTCATCAAATCCATAAATACCGCTGGTGCGTTAGTCAGACCAAAGGGCATTACTGTGAACTCGAAATGTCCATAACGAGTTCTAAACGCAGTCTTTAGAATGTCATCCCCATGCACTCTCAGCTGATGGTATCCAGACTGTTGATGGAAATAATGCCTAAAAACGTTATTAATATTTTTCAACCTCTCTATGTTTTGATAATCACAAAATGTAAAAACATCAAGTGTAAAATTAAATACAAACAAGTAATTAGTTGTAAATCTTTATTTCAAAAATTTAATCACTTAAAGGTATGAATAAATAAATGCTTAATGTATTTTATGATCAAATGATTTTTTATTTAAACTCACACTTTTTATAAAAATGACACAAACATTTTTATATCTTTTACAAAAAACATTTTTAGATTTAAAAGAAATGTTTTATTCAAATAAATATTTTGAATTCAAAATTTTTACCCGAAAACGGCTAGAAATGTTCCAGAAAACACCTCCCCCAGAAAAGACAAAAAAGGGAGCGTCAATTTATAAATGAAAAAATGATGGATACTTGATAAGCAATGAATAAGACCTTATTGGCTAAAGCCAATGAGTTAATGGTAATAAAGGTCAGCTCCATCTATAATCTCCTAAAATGGAACCTGTCAAAATAAATAAAAAACCCAATTCAATACTTAAAATTAAAAAAAATATTATAATTACATAAACGAAATCCAAAAAACCCTAAATTAGATTAATACCCTAAATGAGATTCACAAACCCAACACCATCCCCCAGCTTCAAATGTCATGCCGCCGGCGGCCTTACTTCACTCTCATCACTCATCATAATAATCATCTCCATCTGGTACCGTTTCGCTGACCTAAGATCCATGCCTGCAAGAAACCTGAACACTCCAGACTATATTTCATAGCTAACAATAAAGATAAAATTCGGTGCAACAAAGGGGTAGTAAGATACATTTTTAGCGTAATATATAATAGATAAAATATAAATCATATGTTATACTTACACTATGTAGTTTCGCGGCCAATTTTCTCTAATCTCCATACCTCATCATTTAAGGCAGGAGGGTAGTGCTTCTTGTATAATGTCAATGAAAATAATAGCTGTAGTTCAAAAACAATTATAACTAAATAAAAATTATATGAAAGAGGTAAAAAGAGCCCCCATACATTAGCCTCTTCATATCAGTGAGTTAATAGCTTGATGATGTAGCTTCAGCTTTTTGAGCCTGCAAAGACACGAACATTATTCATTATTTGGAAGATGAATATCATATACATATGATTCTATGATCGTATCATATAGGATACATACAAAACACACAGACCAAAATATGAAGTATATCGGGTGTTTGGATTATGGTTTTCTGATGCGTATTTTCTTTTAAATAATTATTTACCAAGTTTTAAATTTATAAAACTCATTTCACCTTACAAATGCACTAACGGGCAGAGAACCCGATCGTGAGTAGTGTAGTTTTTGGTAAATCCGAGGTCGTCCCAAGAGCTAAAGGGCGGTTACAAATTTGAGTTTAAATTGGTTGTCACGTTTGAAAGTTGTTTAATTAAATTGAAAGAGAATAGATGAGAGGAATGAAAACTTTAAAAGAAAAGAACTGAGAATGGTTGAAGAGAAGAAAGTGCAGTCCTAATTACTTATTAATTACCTTAATGATTCACTTTATTCTACTTTATGGGAAAGCTGGGATTGAATGGTCATCTAATCCTCACTTATCTCGCAAATCTGAGCCTTAATGGTCATAGTAATAGGAATTTTGTCCCACTAGTCATGGTGAGCGAGCATCATATTTGGCATTCTTATGGTCAAAGTAATGTAACCAAACAGATAACCACAATTAACAATAAGTAAATAAATCATAATGATACTTAATAAGATAAGCTTAGCCGAAAATTGAATTCATACAATCAATATCTCTGTCAATTAATGAAAGTAATGAAAATATGATAATCGAACCAAACTAGTATGATGATGATGATCTGGACCAGATTCTTCGATCTAGAATGGCTGGTGAGTGCTGGAAAACGACTTGAGGAGATGTCCTAGTCGTCCCCTCAGATGGGAGGTAGAAGGATAATTCTTAAGGCTAAATTCGGCCCTTATTTATAGGCTTCTGAGGGTTTTACGGCGTAACTGATTTATAGGTTACGCCGTAACCTTGCTGATGTCAACATTCCATAGTATAGGCAAAAATGGACTTTATGGCGTAATCTATTTTTGGTTACGTCATCATGAAAGTTTATGGCGTAACCAATTTTTGGTTACGCCGTAAACCCTTAAGCAAACTTGTAGTAAATGCAATTTGACTTTCTGATTGGTTACGGCGTAATCACATAAGGTGTTACGCCGTAAAGTGCTGACACAACTTTCCATATTAAAGGCTTGAATATATTACGTCATAACTAGTTGCCATGTTACGCAGATCATCTTTCCATAATCCGGATCTTCTCGGTTATGGCGTAACTATTTGGGTTGTTATGCCGTAATCTTAACTTGGTCAGGATTTCTTTCCATAATACTGGTTACGGCGCAACCATATATGTGGTTACGCCGTAATCTCCTCATGAATGATGTGTCTTTACTTGAGATTTGTTACGGCATAACCTTCCAAATCTGATACGCTGTAACTACTTCTAAGAATATGTAAATATTTGTACTTTTAGTCCTTTTTCCCTTGTTTCTTGTAAATTACCTGCATTTCAGCTGAAACTACAAAATGATAGAAAATATCTCGTTTTCGAGTATTAGTGAAACGTTTGCAAGTAATATAGGGGGTAATTTGACACTAAAAAGTATTAAATATTTGATGTTATCAAATATCCCCTCACTTGACTTCTGCTTTCCCTCAAGTAGAACCTGTTAGAACATTTCATAAAAAGATTTCTCGGATATAATTCTAAGAAATGAATCTAAAAAACAATTATGCTAGAAAACATCAAAGCCGAACACCTTACGAAAAAGGGATAAAAGGTCACTCAACTCTCCACTAGTCTAAGTGTTTCATTTTCAAGGTGATCATTCAATTGCACAGTCATAACATGTATTCTATCATAAGCTTGGAAAGTACATAAATCTGCACCAGTTAGAATTAGGGTCTAAATAATTCTTAAAGGCAACAAGGGTAATATGGTTTTCAAGGGTGATAAAGAGGTTAGGATAGACATGGGATACACATTGAATGGTTGTTAATATAAAAACACAAAACAAATAGTCTAAAGTAATCTAAGGTTGTCATAACTAGCTACTGTCCATCCATAGGTCCAAGAGTCTAAGTCCAAAAATCGGATCTTCAATAATGGGCTACTAGCTTTATTCTTCATGAGTATTGATATGACTTGGTATTACAATAGGCTACTAGCTTCATTCTACTGAGATATCTTGGTGCAATAATGGGCTACCAGTACATGAGTTTAGGGTGCGTTTGGCATGAGCCTATGAGAATGGGAAAATGATAGATGGAATCATTGTTAATGTTTGGTATGTTAATGTGGTTATCAAAAATTAGAATCATATCTTATTTTGTGGGCTTTTTCATAGGAGGCTAGTGTGCCTCCTTTGTAATCTCATTCTCATTGTCATTCCGTGTTATTCTGAAACTCATACCCATTGTGATTCTGAATAGCAAACCAAACGCACCCTTATATCTTTAAATTATTGCCCCTGCAGCATTTGATATTATACACACACCCCACTTTAGATGAAAAATATCGAAAGTGATGATATAGGGGGTCTTTGTAGATCATAACTGATTGGTCTTCCACGAATGCATAAAATTTTCGTCCCCATTCCCTCGAACAATGAACTTAAGTAACCAAAAATTTCAACACAAAGATAACTAAAGACTACATGGTAGGTTAAGGCGAAATGGTGTAACGATACATATAATGTTGGATGAAAACATAGATTGGTTTAACAAAGGTGATCTAGGGGTATCTTGCGCTAATAATGAGTGCAACAAAAGGGTTTATCATAGGAGGTCGACAAGTCGGTGTAACAAGTTGATAAACGCATACATATAGGCTATTTGGGTGATTTCCTAAGTGTTTCCTTCTTGAACTATCTATTCTTGCTAATCAATTAGTTCTCGAAATGATGTACAGGCTAAGTTCTAAAGTCTACAATACTACCGGCACACTCAATATTTTGGTGGATTTCTGAATAATATGATGAAAACAGAAATATTAGGCTTAAATCTCACCAAGTAGTAATAAAAGGTAATGTGCATTCGGCAAAGATTAATTTTAGTTATTTAAGAAAATTTTGTCAATTTTTTTTTAAATTAGCACAATTTTTTTAAAAAAACTAGAAAATCGAAGGCAAACATAGGTCAAGTGATAATTCTACTCCCATCCCCCCCCCCCACTTGATTTGTACAATGCCCCTATTGTACAATAAGAGAATTAAAATAAATAGAAAAGAGTAGAATTAGGACAAAAAACTCCCCTGAATTTGCTCGGTTTGATGAAGAGACAGCATGCTCAAAGCTATGCTCCATGTCTACTTCCTCGAGCAACTTTCATCATCGCAAATAATCCTATCATCATCAACATGATATCAAACTAATCCAGATTTCACATGCGTCCTTGTAACTAAGTATCAATTCCGTGTACTTCAACCTGTATAGCTACAATACTAATACCAAAAGCAAAAATCCGGCAAAAAGAAAGATACCAAAATGTACAGAATAATACAAGAAATCCTAACGCACTTTCGTAGGAATCACGGTTGCATTTAGCGTATGCAACAAGCCTTTTAAACCACTTGGTGGCCCAAGTGGACGAGTGAAGTCTCGTGAGGGTTTCCAGAGAACGTTCCCACAAAGTTCATTTACCAATATACACGGTTTTATAAATATTTCAAACATTTTTAGATTTGCAGAGAGGGATTACGACGTAACCCTTAAAAGCGTTACGCCGAAATAACGTGGATTGGAAAATTTTGAAAAATTATTTAATCAGGTTACGGCGTAATCATATGAAACATTATGTCGTAACAATATTAATTACGCCGTAACCATTATAGTTACGTCGTAATTTGCTGTATTTCAGCAACCACTTAACCACATAAAACGAGTCGTGGAGACTTTGAATTTCATCCCCTTGCAATGAGAACCTGCAAAACTAAATAAGAAGCAAACAAAACCAACTCATATGCAGAAATAAAATGAAATATGACAAAACATAAATTAAAAGATATGCATGGGGTGCCTCCCATGAAGCGCTTGTTTTTGTTCGAGTCACTAGCTTGACTCCACCCTTATTTAGTAATCAACAAGGTGTTTATCCCTTCACTTGAAATAAAGTGTGGGTGATAGTAGCCACATGCACCTTAAGGGTGTAAGTATGCTACGGGAGGATCGCTTGAGGTTAAAAATTTATACATGTGGGAATTTTAAATTCCCTCTTTACCTCTTTAGAAATGGATGAGAGAGTGATTTGTAGCATGACATTGGGCTGATCGTTGAATTCCATGTATGCTAAGAAATGGTCTTTAGCAAGACTTCATTGTGACGCATCTTTAGTACCTGAATGTGAATGATTAATGTCTTGGTCTTCATTCATTTTAACGTCCTCCATAGGAGCTTCCTCTTTTTCCTTTACAATGCTAGAATTCTCTTCAACCTGTTTATAAACACTAGCAAATTTATAAACACTAGCAAATTTATCAGTGGCAAAGAAAGTAGGAAGGTCAGGAAGTTCGCTGTCCTCATGGTTACTATCCTCATAATTAGTGATATCCACTATTTCATCATCACACATGTTTGGAAATTCATGTTCCATATTTCTCATGTTATCTGCTCCTATTCTGAACAAGTCATCCAAGATTTCGTCGAAACTGGAATCCTCCTTATCCAAAGGTGGGTTAGGTGTGTGTTGTGGTTGATTGAAAAAGTGGGATGTGAAACCATGAGTGGGAACCTGTATTTCACTTATCATAGTTGACATTGTTAATTCAAACCTAGCATATTCTTCTAAGGTCATATTTTCAATGCCAACTTCATTATGATTATTATGATGAACAGAATTAATAGTGGCACAAGGCTGAGGGGTTTAAAAACATGGGAGTAAAAGCAGACTATAATATTCTTCATCCTCCTCATCAGAGTCAGGATATACCCAAATTATATTCCTCACAGGAGCAACACTCTCCCTAAAGGGGTAACTCTAAGCCGAATTCCTATTCCTATCTTCGTACATCAAATATTCATTTAAGGTCATATTATTGATACCGGGGTCCATTACAACAACTTACTAAAACCTCAAATTAAAAACCTAATATAGCTCCCCGGCAACAGCGCAAAAAACTTGATGCGTATTCTCTTTTAAATGTAATTTTTTACCAAGTTTAAATTTATAAAACTTGTTTCACCTTACAAATGCACTAACGGGTAGAGAACCCGATCGTGAGTAGTGTAGTTATGATAAATCCGAGGTCGTCCCAAGAGCTAAAAGGCGGTTACAAATCTGAGTTTAAGTTGGTTGTCACGTTTTAAAAGAAACTGTTTTAATGAAAAGAATAAAACTTAATTGAAATGAACTAGGTACGAAAGAAGAGATGGAGATGCGGTCCTAATTACTTATTAATTAACTTAATGATTCACTTATTCTACTTAATGTGAAAGCGAGGATTGAATTATCATCTAATCCTCAATTATCTCGCAAATCCCAGCCCCTAGTAACAGGGATTTTGTCCCACTGCTCATGGTGAGCGAGCATCATATTTGGCATTCTTATGGTCAAAGTAATATAACCAGAATCCACAATTAGCAAGAAGCAAATGAATAATAATAATAATTAATAAGATAAGCTTAGCCAAAAACTGTGTTCATACAATCAATATTATTGTCAATTAATGATGGTAATAAAAACATAATAATCAAACCAAACTAGTATTATGATGATGATCGGGACTGGATTCTTCCTTCTTGAAAGGCTAGAGAGTGCTGAAAAACGACTTGAGGAGATGTCCCCGTCGTCCCCTCAGATGAGAGGGAGAAGGATGTCTCTTAAGGCTGAATTCAGCCCCTATTTATAGGTTTCTGAGGGTGTTACGGCGTAACTGATTTGTGGGTTACGCCGTAACCTTGCTGATGTCGACATTCCAAAGTACAGGCAAAAATGGACTTTATGGCGTAATCTATTTTTGGTTACGCTGTAATGAAAGTTTATGGGGTAACCAATTTTTGGTTACATCGTAAACCCTTCAGCAAACTTGTAGTAAATACAATTTGACTTCTGATTGGTTACGACGTAACCACATAAGGTGTTACGCCGTAAAGTGTTGACGCGGCTTTCCATATTA
Source organism: Tanacetum coccineum (assembly GCA_026074375.1). Lineage (NCBI taxonomy): Eukaryota > Viridiplantae > Streptophyta > Magnoliopsida > Asterales > Asteraceae > Tanacetum > Tanacetum coccineum. The sequence goes on along the minus strand of BQNB010039312.1, from coordinate 3,749 downwards.
AAGGCTTGAATATGTTACGTCATAACTAGTTGCCATGTTACGCAGCCAGATTTCTTTCCACAATACTGGTTACGGCGCAACCATATATGTGGTTACGCCGTAATCTCCTCATGAATGATGTGTCTTTGCTTGAGATTTGTTACGGCGTAACCTTCCAAATCTGTTACGCCGTAACTACTTCTAAGAGTCCGCGAATATTTGTACTTTTAGTCTTTTTTTCCTTGTTTCTTGTCAATTACCTGCATTTCACCTGAAAACTACAAAATGATAGAAAATATCTCGTTTTCGAGTATTAGTGAAACATTTGCAAGTAATATAGGGGGTAATTTGACACTAAAAAGTATTAAATATTTGATGTCATCAAAAATCAAAACATGATTCATTACGCTACAGATCTTAATACACTCTTACCAGTTACTAGTTACTGGGTAACCATAAAAAAGAGCAAACACAAGTATTAAGAATGTACAAGTGAGGACTTTCTTTATTACAATCGCCTGATTCGAAATAACCCGCTTCAGTAAGAAATCGAGTTAGGGTGCGTTTGTCTAAGCATATTTGATGGCTTATAAGCTCAACTATACAATCTCGTGAGCCAACCAAAATGGATGTATCAAGCTTTCAATAAGCCCATCAATTAAGCTTAAACAATTAACCCCTATACACAAATGAGGAGAACTAGTTCTCTTGTAAAATACTAACGTTACTTAAATCTTTTCTCTTTTACAGAAGTTTAGTTAAATATAAAAATAAGCATGTTGTCATGAGCTAATAATAAGAAATATGCAAAATATCAAAACTCATGCAACACAACTAGAAACATAGTTGCATTATCATTGGTAACATTACTGAACATGGAACGGTTAAAATTTCAAGAAACATAGTCGCATTATAATTGGTAACAGACATCAACATAAACCGTTCGAATTTTGAGAAACAAAATATCTAAACAAGAACGTAGAAGGTGATTTACAAACAAGATAGCCCACCAGACAAAAGAAGTTGCTAATCCCATGACCCAAATATATTTCCAGACAAGGACAAACTTCAACCTGTGACAAAATTAACAAAACAAAAAGTCAATCAGAATAGTCAACAAAATGCAAGTACCAAAAGTCAACATAAAAATGCAAGATTCACTTTAGACTAAAGTGCATCATTGGTCCCTGAAGTGTGTTCATTTCTCACTTTTTTACGCATTTACTATTTTCTATCTTTCATAGTCCCTAAAATCCCTCAAACTCTCACCTTTGGTCCTTTTTCCCAAACGGGCATTAGTTTTTTCGTTAACCCAAGGGCATTTTGGTCTTCTCTTGTGTTCTTTAATATATAAAATAAATATATCAATTCACCATCTTCTTCCTCCTACATCCTCTTGTTCATCCCACCACCAACCACCCATGTCCACCTCAATCACCCCACCACCACCTGAACCACCCAAACAAGTAGCCTACACATCACTATTATTCCTCTAGTAAAATAATGCTTAGATCTACCAACCACAGTCCTATTAGAATTCACATTTATGGCTTTTCTACTATCTATATACTCATATACTCTGACTCTTAGAGACCCACATTATACCGCAGCTACATTAGATACTTCTATATCTTCCCTTTGCATCATTAATCACAAGTAACTTCACTCCACATAGATCAGATACCATCTGAGTAGTTATTGAATATTTGACTATAAAGTCAACTTAAAACTCAAGGTCATATTTGATAATGGAACATGGCATGCTGCTACAATCTTGGTAATGCCATCTTTTTTATAATAATCTATTAGGAATACATCAAAATTTGAAAACAACTTCATATGAATATAATTATCTAAATTTTGGCAGACCACACTTTTGTTCCTAACTTTTGATGTATGGTTGGGTTGTATTATATTAATGAGTAGTGTCGATTATCTGTATTTTATGACCACTTTTACTATTCCATTCCAAGTATGGTAGCCAAATTCCAAATACAAGCAAGTAGCTAGATCATAAAGATGATGACCAAATACAAAGGAGTACGAAAACACTAAAGAGAATACCAACAGAAACTACATTACCAATTACATAAAAAACCATAAGCAACAAACATACTACTTGCTTCAATACTTTCTTCCAGTAGTGAATCTAACGCACACACGTCATAATCTACAAAAACTTGAAACAAGAAAGAAATCATCGATAAGTATAACAGTTTGTGTTTGTGTAATAGCTCACAGATGAAAATTAAGTTTAAATTTAACATTTGTTTGACTAATAGTTCACACATGACAAAATCAATGAGTATGACAGTTTGAGTTTGTGAGAAGGCTACCTAAGAGCTAGCTACCTCCTCCACATCATCATGAACCTAATAGGGACGGAATCGGTAACCATCCCTCTTTACTGACCCATCTTTAATGCTACCTTCACCACCCTTATTAACCCCCATCTTTACTGATATCATCTGACCTTTAATATACTCTACATTCATTTTTAAAGCACGCTCAGCATCCTCCTTTGTCATAAAATAGACAAACTCGTACCTTTTTTTGCGAATCTCAACATATTTGAGCCCACTATACCATCTGAAACTCTTCATGTTATGTTTAGTCTTTATTTTAGCAAAAGTCCAGGGTAGTCAAGTGTTAAGTTGTTGTGGGTTAACTTGTGTCCTATGTCCAGCCCATGTGTTTTAAGGTTTGTTCTACCCTTCGTCTCTATAAAAGGATGTGAGAGGGGAGGGATCTTGTCACTTCATTCTTTCAATACTAATCATTCGATTAGGGTTTATCTTATGCTCTTTTTCTTTCTTTTATGTCGATCCATATAATCTGCTAGGGGTGTGTTCTTTATTCGACATCGAGGTTATCCGTTCTAGTATCGAGGTTGTAGGCTATCAAAACCTACAAGTGGTATCAGAGCCTTGGTTCGAAGGTTTTTTGATACTAGGTTCAAAGTCGTTAAAGGGTTGATCATTTTTTAAAAGAGCAGGGTTTTTTGTTTGGGCTTCCAAGTTTAACGACAACAAGAAAAGTTACTGTTTCGGTTCGTGAACATAACGGAAGCAGCAGGGAGATCGACTAAAAAGTGTTCTTAAGTGTTTCAATTTGTCATGGTTATCGACACGGGTAAAAGATAACTTAAGGGTTGTTGATTTTTTGTGTTATAAAAGATCGACAAAAAGTGCGGTGTCGTTTCGGGTTTTTCTCGTCGACGTTTACACGAAGAAGAAGAAGAAGTCTGACATCTGGTTTGTTTAATAATTATTTTGGAAGGTAGATAAAGTCTTAATAAAGAAACTTTATTATAACAAGCCATTTGATTCAAGTACTGTGTTGCACGCGATTCCTTTATTAATTTGATATTGATGTATTTATTTATATAAGGTTTATTAAATTAATAAAGGATAAAGAAAGAATGACGGGAGCCAAGTTTGACATTGAAAAATTTGATGGAACTAGTGATTTTGGGTTATGGAAGATCAAGATGCGTGCTTTATTAATCCAACATGGATGTGAAGCAGCTCTGGAGGTTTTACCTGCGGATATGGAAGCTCAAACAAAAGTTGAGCTAAACAAGAAAGCTCACAATGCCATGATTTTGTGTTTAAGGAACAAGGTTCTGAGAGGGGTTACCGTGGAGACGACTGCAGTGAGGGTTTGGTCAAAGCTCGAGACTTTCTACATGACAAAGTCATTGGCCAACAAGTTGTATCTGAAGAAGAAATTGTATACATTCTACATGCCGGCTGGACGAAAGATTTCCG
>BQNB010039311.1:0-48153 GCA_026074375.1 Tanacetum coccineum | reverse complement strand
TTTCATTTATGTAAATTTCTAATTGTTCCAAAGTCTTATAAGTTGAATCAATCAAATTCAATTTTTCTCACGAAACTGATCTGCTTCTATTTCTACTTTCCGTAAGCGAGTCCGGGCTTTTTCCAGCTGTTCGACGGCCCCCTCGCGCAATTCTTCTGAATTTTTAATCGTATTCAAGATTCTCTGTTTTCGATTATCTAATAAATCACTTAATGAAAGTAGATTATCTTTCCATTCATTTCAAAAATTCCATGATCCCTTCCCGAACCAAACATGAATCTTTCAATTCATTTGGCTCTCACGCTCAATGTAAATTACCATATCTTTATTGTTAATGTAATGAGCCTATCCTCTATTCTCTTGTCATATTTCAAAATGAAATCAAAATATCAAACTAATCCAAGACAAAAAAATTCGGAGGACTCTTCTGACTAAACAAAAAATATGTAATTGTCAGCAAAATTGTTTACTTTTTTAATCCAAGAAGTTTTTCTTACTTTATACACAATAGGTCATCGATTCAGCATTGGCTAAAAAAGGGGATAAAATCCCCAATAAGTAGTTCAAATCATTTTTATCAATATGAGTGTTCTCTATTGATAAAAACTATTTATTTGAAACCATCTCTATATTAACATAGTGGTAGAAAGAGTACCATGTTGCGTCTGGACTTCAAAGAGTTTATAGCTTTTAAAAAAAAAAACCATGTTAATGGGCCCATATTATTGGTTGATAGAGAATCAAAGTGGATTTTCCAATAAATTTTATGGAAATCCTAAAACAAAATGAAAAAATATGAAAATGATGAAGAACATCCAATTTTGATTGAGAGGAAAATTAGATGAAATCAAATGAAAGGAATGATGAAAAACTTACAATAGATGTTGTTGATTGATTTGTTAGTGATTACCCCTTGCGAATTTTGGTTAATTTGGTGATTTGAGGTATGATTTTTGAAGGTTATGGAGAGAGGGTTTCTTTCACAGCAGGTGGAGGAGGAAGAAAAGAGAAAAATGGTGTTTGGATATAAGAAAAATCGTCTGAAATGGGGAGTGTTTATTTTTCTAGTGGCCGACCCCCTTAAATAATTAAAGGGAACAGAGTTCTTGTTGTATTACTTTGCCCTATATATATTTCTAGTTTCCTACTTTCTAAATCGAATCAAAAATATATTCGATTTAGAAATATTGAATTACCTTCTTGGTTGCAACCCCTCTTAAAAGGCCTACGAACACAAACGGGAAGGATGAAAGCGAGTTCGTATGATAATTCCTCATCCGCAAATCAGCCCTTCCCGTGGGTTATTTTCTCAACAAATAAGTACTAGGAATGAAATCTTTATATAATTCGAAAAAGCAAAGCACAAGTCCAAGGCAATATAATAAAATATGAAAATTTCAAAATTTTCATATATCTAATATTAAACAAAAGGATTAGCAAATAAAAGTGCTAATGCTACAACCAAGCCATAAATTGTTAAAGCTTCCATGAAAGCTAGACTAAGCAATATTCCGCCTCGGGCTGTCTCGCGATACCTTCTATAGCTTGACGTGCAGCAGTACCTTGACCAACTCCAGGTCCAATAGAAGCAAGCCCTACAGCCAATCCAACAGCAATAACGAAAGCGGCAAAAATTATTAGATTCATGATAAGTTCCTCGTACCAAAAAAAATGGTTAATGATACATTCAACCAATGAACTATGACTTAATTATTCGATTGCTACGATTCATCCAGTCAAAGTAACTACGAACTTCGAATTCAAGTAATAACATTCTTGAATTATCAAAACTACTTTGATATCTCTTTTTTAGTTACTCTAGAGAAAGTCTTTGTGAATCCATACAACTTTACTTTTTCCGTTTCTTTGTCCCGAACCGCTCTTTGACTTTGAATTCTTCGATTTTTTTTATTGACTTCATCTTCAATTCACAGTCACATATGAGACAGAAGGACTTCTATAGAATCCCCATCTACACTCATATTCGATTAGTAGGGAAATTTAGATATATCTTTAGCTCGTATATAACTAGCCCAATTAACACTGCCGGTCCCCTTAATTTTAAGGGGGCCGCCCTCAAAAAAAAAATTCATTCGATTTTTGGCCAGTTTTTGTGAGAATGAATATTGACACTTTTTTAATTAATCCTTTGTTTAATTAAAAAATTTCTTTGACTATTTCGGATGAGATAATCAAGCGTCAATTTGAGAGGCGATTTAAAAATGAGTTTTCTTGCAAGGAGGAGGAATTAATTTCTTCGAGAAGAAAATTAATTGATTCGATTTGAGATAAGACGAGAATGGATAGAGAAAATAATAAGATAGCAAGATGTAGTTGAGAATATGTAAAAAGAAAATTGATTCCGATGGACGTAGACGATGGTTGATATGGATCCGAGATGATCGTTGAAGTCGAAGGGAGTTTGTTTCATCCATAGTGTGTCTATGATCGTTGTGTGACTAATCCTACTTCTATGTTAATTGTTAACCACTAGCTCGCTCTTCTTCATCTCTGTGAGTTTGCTACGTGGTCATAGAAGATTTCCATTTTGTAGACGTATGATTATAATCTAAATGAAAGAGTAGTTCATAAAGAACTAATCTCTTTAAAGCTAGAAAACCAACAAATAGTATTTCTAGAGAATACACTATTATTTTTAAGAACTAATTATACTACATTATGATAGTAACACATAGACATTTACTTGTAATCTATATTCTACGAATATGAAAAGTGAGACGTACCTTAGACTTTAGAATAGTCTTCGTTAATGTCTTCAGAATGTAAATGATAAGGGTTCATGGGAACCTTATCATGAATTCTTTAGTCCGTAGACAAAGAATGTTAGTAGATAACATACCACTTCAAAGATTGTGATGACTTAGTCATTTGGTCCCCAACGTTTCATGTATCCAAAGTTATTGTTTACACATCTATTTTGCATTTGGTTTTGGCACATACATGGTGAGCAACTTGCACATTGAGTGAAATTTGGTTGGTGTGGACGATTCCACATTGTGTGATTAGTGTTAGGGTAATTTGGTCTACCATTGTCTCTCCTAGGTTGAGGTGTTTTGGAACGAGGATGAGGATTTTCTTTTCTTCTCGGAGGAGGTGTTTTAGACCTTATTGTGGGTTTAGTAAATCCGACTCCGGGTTTTAAAGAAGGTTTGTAAAAATGTTTTACCTCATCATCACTTGCAATAGGGATTTTGGTGTTGTTTATAAGTATAAATTTTGGTTTTGAGTTTGGGTTTGATTCCATCAATTTTTCTTTTGACTCGACTTCTTGAGCTCTTACAAATTTTACTTGTTTGGTTTCGCTAGGTGATCCTTTGGTAAAATTAAATCCCAAACCGGTTTTATCTCCGGAAGGTTTTTGAGAACTTATTATTTTCTTAAGTGAATGACTACTATCATTAAATTGATTTAGCCTAGATATTTCTTTTCTAAGTTCCTCATTTTCAAACTTAAGTTCATGACATAATTTGCATTCTTCAATTACTTCCTTACCTTTTTCTAGCCTAGATAGTTTATCTTTTAATTCTAGTACTTCATTTTCTAATTTTATTTTAGCTTGTTTTAGAGTTTTATTTTTAGCCATGACTTTTAATCCTAGTTTGCATAGTCTACTATATTCATTATCTATGTCATTTTCGTCTAGTGATGATTGATTATCACTAAAATATTCGGTTTCGGAAAGTACCTCATTGGAATCTTTAGCCATAAGACACTTTTCGTCCTTTGTCTTCTCCTCTTCATCATCGTCGCTATCACTCCAAGCTCCTCCCACGAACGCCCTTTGATTTTGATATTTTAATTGTTTCGGACATTCTCCGATGAGATGATTTGGATCTCCACACTTGAAACATTTTCTTTCACTTGTCTTATTTTTGTCATCTTTATTTCTTTGGAATGATCTTCTTTCTTCATATGGTTGTTTTACGAATCGTCCTTGTCTTTTGAAGAATTTCTTGAAGTTTCTTACGGCCATGGCGTATTCTTCATCTTCACTATCGGAGGTTGAACTATCTTCATCACTAGATTCCTTTCTAGCTTTCAAGGCAATAGATCTACTTTGTTCTCTTTTGTTTTTGACGGTTTCGGAGTCTTTCTTGATTACTTCTTCATAGACTTTTAAATTTCCAATAAGTTCGTCAAGTGAAAGAGTTGTTAGATTCTTTGATTCTTCAATTGCCGTGACTTTTGCGCGCCATTTAGGATGCAATGCCCTAAGAAACTTCCTAACACAATTCTTGCTAGAAAAACCTTCATCAAGTGCTTTTAGACTAGTAATAATAGTGTTAAATTTAGCAAAAGCATTATCTATTGATTCCTCTTCCGGAATCATGAATTGTTCATATTGTTGAACAAGAAGATCTATTTTATTTGCTTTGACTTGATTATTACCTTGATGAGTGATTAACAAAGTATCCCAAATTTCCTTTGCGGTTTGACACATAAAAATTCTTTCATATTCTTTACGTGGTAAAGCATTATAAATTACCATTTTGGCTTCATTATTTTTAGCAAGTTTCTTTTTAAGATCATCATTTTGTTTGTGAAAAGATACAATTTCATCCTTTTTAGTTTCGGGATTAAATTGAATGGGAGGAAAATCACCATCGGTAATAACATGCCAAAGATCTAGATCTTTTGACTTCACATAAGTTTCGAATCTATTTTTCCAATAAATAAATCCATCACTTTCAAATAGTGGTGGTCTTTGCATAGATTGCCCTTCTAAATATTTTTCCGATTCCATAGATCGATTCAAGTTTTAAAATACAATTTATTTTAAAAATCTTGTTTAACGTGGCTCTTGATACCAATTGTGGAAAACTAGAAGGGGGGTTGAATAGTTTACCGCTTTTTAAATTTAAGTTTTATGTATGTTTGTAAAACTTAGATTCGACCTTTTTGTGAATTCAATGCTTGCACAATATGAACAATGTAAATATATGAAATGATAAAGTAAGACAAGAGATAAGAGTAAGAACAATCAAACCACAACGCGAGGATTTATAGTGGTTCGGTAACGAAGCACCTCTTCGCCCTACTCCACTCCCCGAGCACCAAACTCGAGAGTTTTCTTCACTATGTCAACAAACTCCCTTATGGCGGAGAAAACCGTACACAACGTTGCTTATATCAATTTACGACACTAAGCTAAATGTCGAGTTCTAATCTTAGCTAGAACCAATCTATCACAACACAACTTCACGACTTGTTCACGACTTCACAACTTCACGACTTCTTCACAACTTCACAACTTCTTCACAACTTCACGACTTCTTTAAAACTTCACGACTTCTTCACAACTTCACGACTTCACTTCACCACACTACTTATATCACAACTACCTAACACTACTTGGTAAGATCACAACGATCTAACTATACTTACAAAGATCACCAAGATCTAGCTACTACACACAACTACAAGATATACAATTGATTTACAAATATGTGATATGAATGCAACAAGATTGCTATGCACACTAAGGTGTAATACTTCTTCACTTGATGATGGAAGTATTCTTCTCTTGCACTTGAGGAATATAGCTTGGATCACTTGGAAACAAAGCTTTATGATTAAATGATCAAAGGATTTTAGAGAGGATAAGTGGGCTGTTTTGAGCAGAAAGAATGAGTGCAAAAGGTGAGAAAAATGTTGGGGAATAGTCCAGTTATTTATTAAGACAAAATGGAAGGAGCGTAGTCTAGGGACCGGCCACGTTAACTAGGGTTGTCGGCCCCCTTGAAAATTAAGGGGGTGGCCATGTGTAAATTAAAGGGGGTGGTTTGGAGGGGGGGGGGGGCCACCCCTAATTCAGACGCTCCTTTTTGTCTTATTCAGGGGAGGTGTTTACTGGACCATTTCTAGCCGTTTTAGGTCTGAAAATTTGAAATTCAAAATGTTTATTTTGAATAAAACATTTCTTTTAAATGTAAAAATTGTTTTGTGATGTTTATAAAAAGTTTACAACATTTTATAAAAGTTTCCATTGATCATAAAATGCATCAAGCATTTGTTTATTCATACCTTGGATGTGTTATAAGTTGAATGAATTTTTACTACTTGATTACTTGTCTTTAAGTTAATTTTACGTTAAACGTTTTTATATTTTGTGATTATCAAAACGTAAAGATGTGAAAAAATATTATTAATGTTTTTAGGCATTATATTTTATTAACACTTTAGATACTTGAAAGGTCAACCTAAATTGGGCCTTTGGTATCCTAGGGATTTACCATTTGACTTGGAAGCTTTTTCAGATAGTGATTATGCTGGAGCTAGTCTTGACAGGAAATCCACAACAGGAGGTTGTCAATTTCTTGGCAAAAGGTTGATTTCATGGCAATGTAAAAAGCAAACAGTGGTTGCCAACTCAACAACTAAAGTAGAGTATGTTGCTGCTGCTAATTGTTGTGGACAAGTGTTATGGATTCAAATTAAATGTTGATTTATGGTTCAACTTTATGAACACCAAGAAATTACATTGATAATAAAAGGAAAATCTGTATTTGATTAATCTAGTGTTTCACTCTAAAACCAAGCACATAGAGATTAGGCACCATTTCATCAGAGATTCTTATGAGAAGAAGTTGATTCAAGTGATCAAGATTCACACAGACCACAATGTTGCAGATCTTCTCACAAAGGCTTTTGATGTTAGCAGGTTTAACTTTCTGATTGCTAGCATTGGATTACTTAATCTTTGAAGTATTGTTTGAGGGGAGGTTAATTAAGATTGGATGAAAGGGAATGTATCATTAAGTAGAAGTGGGTGAAGGATCAGGAAATCCCACTGAACCCCAACACACATCCACAACTGTATCACTATCTAATCTTGAACCAATCATTGTTTTATCACAATCTTAACTCAAAAAGACTCAAAAACCTAGGAAAGCCAAAAGGAACACTAAGATATCTCAGTCTAGTGGACCTATTCCCTTTGTAACAGATGAGACTGTCATTAAGGAGTGGGAAGACAGAATGGAAAGGGCTGCCACTACTGCTTCTAGCTTAGAAGTAGAGCATGACAGTTGTAACATAAATAGGACCCAATCCATTGAAACACTTAATAAGTCCTTTCCTCAAGGAGCTGATTCAGGTAGTGGTCCCAGGTGCCAAGATACCATACTAGGGGATGCAGAAGCTTAAACTAGGTTTGAGGCTGCATCTAAATAGTCTAATGATCCACCTCTCTCAAGAGTTAACACACTTGGAAGTGGGGAGGAAAACATGAAACTAAAGGAATTAATGGAATTTTGTACCAAACTATCTGAAAGGGCTCTTGATTTGTGATATAAAAATAAATAGAGTGAATTGATGAGAAAAAGAAATGAGAGATATTGAGAGATTAAAAACAGAAAGAGAGCTTGTAAGAATCAAAATTGATAATGGAAATGCTTTTTGGAAACAAATTGGAGTAATACTGGTGTCTTAAAGTTAATGCTGCTCAGCTTAAACTTAAAGCTGCTAAGCTTAATTTTGTTAGGCTTAATTTACTGCTACCCGTATTAGTTTATGCTGCTAGGCATACACTTACTGTTGTTAGGCATAAGTTAATGCTGCCAGGCATAACTTGCTACTGCTGGGTTAGTTAATACTGTTAGGCTTAACTTAATGCTGCCAGTTCAAGTTAATGCTGTTGAGGATGATTTCATAAATACTTCGATTAAGGGTTTCAATCACTCATTCGTTCGATTTTACACTTTGTTATCCTCTCTAATCATAAACCCTAACTCAATTTCATCTTTAATCATCAAAACCCATCACAATGTCGACCCCAAAGTTTGCTGAAACTCACAATTTGGTTGCGTTTTTGGAGAAACCCGAAGAAAGTAATGGGTTTGAGGAAATTATTGATTTTCTGAATACAAGTTCTGTCCAATATGCGTTAACGGTTAATCCCACCATTTATACTACCTGTATTGAACAGTTCTGGACATCTGCTAAGGCTAAGACAGTTAATGGGGAGCGTCAGATACAAGCCCTAGTAGACAAAAAGAAGGTAATCATCACTGAGACGAGTATAAGGAGTGATCTTAAGTTGGATGATGCTGAAGGAACAGATTGTCTACCTACTGCTACCATTTTTGCAGAATTGGAAAGAATGGGGTATGAAAATCTTACTCAAAAGCTTACATTCTATAAAGCTTATTTTTCATCCCAATGGAAATTTCTTATCCATACCATACTGCAATGCCTTAGTGCTAAGACTACATCCTGGAATGAATTTAGTAGCACTATGGCATCTGCTATCATATGTCTTGCCACAAACAAAAATTTCAACTTCTCCAAGTACATTTTTGACAATATGGTGAAGAACTTAGAGGGTGGGGTAAAATTTCTTATGTATCCAAGGTTTGTGCAAGTCTTCCTGGACAAACAAGTTGAGGGAATGTCCAGACATAAAGGAATTTATGTTATACCTTCCCACACCAAGAAGGTGTTTGCTAACATGAAGAGACCAGGAAAGGGTTTTTCTAGAAAGGTCACACCTCTATTTGAAACAATGATGGTTTAAGCTACTGAAGACATGGGTAAAGATTCAGCTGCTCCTACTGATTCTTATTCCATACCTATTCATACTTAACCATCTTTATCTAAACCTCAAAATAAAAATTCAAGAAGGAAACAGAGGAAGGACAGTAGTCCTATAGAGCCTATCCTTGATGAGGCTATTAATGAGGAACATGTAGCTACCCTTTCCTGTGATCCACCTCAAAGTGGTGAGGATAGAATGCAACATACTAAATTGATGGATCTTTGTACCCAATTACAATCAAGAGTTCTTGCTCTGGAGACTACAAAATCTAATCAAGCTTTGGAGATTGAGAGCTTGAAAATAAGAGTAAAGATTTTGGAAAAGAGAAGGAAGTCAAGAACACCAGGGTTTAAGAGATTAAGGAAAGTTGGTTCAGCTAGCAGGGTAGAATCCTTTACTGGTGTTAGTTTAGGTACTCAGGAGGATGCATCCAAATAGGGGAGGAAAATTGATGATCTTGATACTGATGTAGAAGTGACTTTGGTGGATGAGACTCAAGAGATGAATGATGACAACCTGTTGTTTGATACAGGTGTGTTGGAAGAGAAGGAAAAATAAGTTGCTGAAAAGGAAGTTAGTGTTGCTGATCCAGTTACTACTGCTGGTGAAGTAGTTACTATTGCTAATGTTGAAGTTACTACTGCCAATGCTCTAACAACAACTATTAATGAGTTGACTCTGGCTTAGACTCTAATAGAAATCAAAGCAGCTAAACCTAAAGTTGTTACATCTGCTGCTACAACAACTACAACTACAAGACCCAAGGCTAGAGGGGTTGTAGTTCAAGAGCCAAGTGAATTCAAAACAACATCATCACCTTTACAAGCATCACAACTTCTACAGGCTAAAGACAAAGGCAGGGCAAAAATGGTTGAGCCTGAAAAACCTTTGAAGAAGAAAGATTAAATTGCAATGGATGAAGAAGTTGCTAGAAATTTTGAAGCTCAACGACAAGCTGAATTAGAAGAAGAAGAGAGGATTTCAAGAGTAAAGGAAGAAAAAGCCAACATAGCTTTACTTGAATCATGGGATAACACATAAGCTATGATAGATGCTGACTTTCAATTGGCCCAACAAATGCAAACATAAGAACAAGAACAGTTGAGTATTGAAGAAAAGTCAAGATTGTTTGTAGAACTCTTGGAAAAGAGAAAGAAACACTTTGCAGCATTAAGAGCTCAAGAGAAAAGGAGCAAGCCACCAACTAAGGCACAAAAGAGAAATACAATGTCTACCTATTTGAAGAACATGGCTTGATACAAACATAATCAGCTGAAGAGCAAAAGTTATGATGAGATCTAGGAGATGTTTAATAAAGAGATGAAAAGGGTAAACACTTTTGTAGACATGAATACAGAATTAGTAAAAAGCAATGAGACAAGAACAGAAGGAAGTTCTAAAAGAGCAAGGGATGAGCTTGAATCTGATAACTCAAAGAAGCAGAAGATAGATGAGTATGTAGAAGCTGAAAAAAATGATGATCAAGAGGAGGCAGATATGAAAAAGCATATTGAGATAGTTAAAGATGATGAGGTAGCAATTGATGCTATACCTCTAGCCACCAAACCTCCAGTGATTGTTAAATACAAGATTGTCAAAGAAGGAAAGTTTGTATACTTTCAATTGATAATGGAAGTTCAAAAAGATACTTATCAATAATCAAGATGCTCCAGAATATTGATAGAGAGGACTTAGAGACCCTCTGGAAATTGGTTAAAGCTAAACATGGGAATATAAGGCTAGAGGATGAATATGAAAGAGTGTTATAGGGTGATATGAAGGTAATGTTTGAACCTGACATAAAAAGTGAAGTATGGAGAAATCTATAGGGATACAAAGTGACTATTTGGAAGCTGTTTGATACATGTGGAGTGCACTTTGTAAGGATTAAAAATCTACATATCTTTATGTTGGTTGAGAAAAGATTTCCCCTTACACCAATAACAATCTCAAACATGTTAAACCAAAAGCTTCAAGCTGATCATTGGAATGAGATGTGCTATCAACTACTCAAGCTCATGACAAAGCAAGAAAAGGGTCAATGAAGTGTTTGAATACATCCTCCTGATAGTGATGAAGACTTTCAATGAAGAAACTTGAAGATTCAGAAGATGAACATTAAGTTTAAGAGAGGATTATTGGGATTAAAAGACTTCAAGATGATTCTTAGAGTTACTACTGCTCAGGTATATATTAGTGTTGTTAAGCATAACTTAGTGCTACTGGTAATACTAATGAAAATTATGCTAAGTAGGTAGTACTGGTAGTGTAAAAGTTACTACTGCTAGTTACCACTGTTAGTATATATTAGTACTGTTAGCATAAAGTTATTGCTGCTAATAGAAGTTAAGACTGCTCATAAATGAAGACTGAAAATATACTAAGTAGTTACTACTGCTAGTACAAAAGTTAGTACTGCTAGTGTATGTTAATACTGCTAGAGTAAACTTCTAAGTGGTTAATATTGCTTGTGCTTAGTTACAACTGCTGAGTGATTACTACTGCTGTAAGGATTATGCTGACAGATATGAGATCAAAGATTGATTGGAGAACAAGAATACTTACGAAGATAAGTATTAGTTATTTGTAAAGAAGATATGTATAACTTATTTGTTTAGGAGATTACGTTTGTTTATAGAAAAGATCATGATAAGTTAGGAAAGTATTGTAAGCCTTGTAGGACTCCTTGGTGTATAAAAGGAGGTCCTAGGGCATAATGTTAGGAGTACATCTTTGATATTCGTAGCTTCAAGGTTATTTTGTAACCCTATCACTATTCAGAGTGATCATTTCATATTGAGGCTGAAAGTTTAGTAAAAGTTTGTTTACTGTTTTATTGTTCTTCTTAGTATTGCAAACTAGTTTCCGCATAGTTTGTGATATTCTCAATCTTAGTTTCTACTATAGTTGTTTTGGATCTATCCAACACAACTAAGCTTTAACAAGCTAAGTAAGATCTATTCAAAAGGGAACAACAACAAAGCTCTTCTGTCTCCTCCGACTTTACAAGCAAGCTCTTAAATTTTGAGAATCCATCTCCAGCTGACAATGAGATTGCTTCATTGTTGGAAACCTCTGCTCATCATGCAATTGCAATTCCTGAAATCACATCCGGCTTCACTACAACTACTCTTTCGCCAACTCCGTTCTTCAATCCTCTTGTACAACAACAAACACCAACTTTCACAACAACAACTTCTACAAATCCAATAGTGACTTTGCCAGAAATTCCTAACTTTGCATATGTATTCAAGTTTGATCAAAGGGTATCCGCATTAGAATCTAAAATGTCTGAGTTAAGATAAACAAATCAATTTGCTAAAGCTGTCTCTTCAATTCTGGGAATTATTGATATGTATCTTGCTTCCAAGATGAAAGAAGTAGTGGATGTGGTTGTTCAACTGCAAACAAACAAGCTCAGAGAAGAAGCTCAAGCCAAGAATCAAGAATTTCTCAATCAGATAGACTCGATGGTATGTGCTTAATTACACATACCTTTTACCTATAAAAACAAGCTTAAATGACCAAAAACGTACATAAAATGCCAAAAATATGTGTGTTTTGCTATTTATGATGTGCAGGTAACGGATATTCACTAAAGGACCAAAACAAAGCCAAAACCGACAAAACCGAGCACGGAAATGGAAAAGAGCGCGACAAGTCAAAGTCAACCAAAAAGTCAAAGTCTAAGTCAACCAAAAAGTCAACCAAGTCAAAGTCAAAGACGAAGCTGATATCGAAGAAATGTTAAATGGGCCAACCCGTACCCATCTAATGGGCCGGGTCAGCTAATTATAACATTATGCAGACCAAACAAGCCCAAACGAGCCAAAAAGCCCAAAATATGAACAAAAATCTTTTTAATCCATAATCGGCCCAATCCAAGAAACAATAGCCCATTACCCACTTAAATATAACACCCTTACATTTTTTTGCACCATTAGTCCCTATGGGTTTTACACCGTTGGTCCTTAAGGACTAACGTAGTTAGTCCCTTGTGACTAATACCATTAACCCTCGTACCCTGTCCCGTTAACCCTGTTATCTCAAACATTTCTCGCCATAACCACTATTCACCCATCCCTATCACTTTCCCACCTCGACCCCTCCTCCAACAAACAAAACCCCTTAACCCCACTTCATAAGCATCCAAATCTACCTTGGCAATCCTCTCAAACCCCATTCGTCAAAGGAAGAAGACACAAAATCAATGGCTAAGATCACTAGGCTTGGTGAGCAAGAAATTTTGATGGCTATGATGAGATTTTGACTTACCTTACACAAGAAACACACCTCTTGTTTCTCTCACAGAAGAAACACAAGAAGAAGACCCCATAACCTTCTCATTCATCTATATAGGACCTTTGTAAGCCTTTGAGGCACCTAGTTTATTTTTCATCTTATGTAGTTTAATTTTTAGTTTTTACTTAATGTTTTTAAGCTTATTGTCTTTTATTTTTCCAAGTATTGTACTCATTTTCAAAGTTTAATGCAAGTTTGAAGTTTTTGTTCTAAAATTCTGTTTTTAGTTTATGTTCCATTGTTGTTTAAAATCTTTGTTAAGCTACTTTAAGCTCATATTTACTCTAATATAAGCTTTTCTAACTTAAACTCTTTAAACTTCTTCATAGTTTAAAGAGTCTAAGTCTTATTATCAAAAACTCCAAAAAATCTGTCAAGAACAATGGAGCATGGTGTATACTGGATGGCCATGGGTTAGTGCTTATGTGGATAAGCTATAGGAATGTTTGGAACTGATTTGGGTGTTTAAGTCTTAACCAAAAGCCAAGGACACTTGTAAGTTCTATTTTTACATTTTTGCTAAAAACTGCTTATTACTTATTTTTGCATATCATAGTGCTTATAATTGCTTATTTCTGTTTAATATGTCTTATTATTGTGTTTTGATTATGTTTCATGCTTGTCTTTCGTTTAGATCTTAGTTTTTAAGTTTTAGCCTAAAATCAGTCAAAAATCTAAAAATAGTAGCATTAGCTTATTACTCATTGATTGTGCTTATTTCCGTGTTTAAATCTGCTCATTAGGTGTAATATTAGCTTAAAAATATCTGGTATCTTAAGTTTAGGTCTTAAATCTTAAATTTAGAAGTTTAAAAATGCTTTTTTAGTTTTTAAAGGGGTGTTTGGCTATGGGCAGTACTAACCCATGTTAGTACTGCTAGCCTGTTTTGACCCATTGTCCAACTTTGAACATCATATTTGAGGCCTCTTAATCTGTTATTGATCATTGTTTAAGCTTGAATGTTAGTTTCATAGTATTGGGTACTTGTCTTTTAAATCTGTGGTGTTAAAACAGATTAGAACATCTTATTTGATAAGAACTTTGAAAACAGCTTTTAAGAATTGGTTTTGTGTTGTTATTAGTGTCAAAATTCAATAGATAAGTATTGGTCAAATTTACTTTTGTTTTGTAAAAGTTGCTCAAATCTGTCAAGACTTGTTTTAGTTTTAAAATTCAAAAAAGTCCACTTTTTAATCTCAAAATTAGATAAGCTAAATTAGGTTTTAGCTTTTGAAATTTCTTGCATAAGTAGTTTATAGTATGTATTTGATCTGTTTCAGCTTATTTTCAAGTTTTAACTTATTTTAGATAGCTTATTTAGGTTTGTAAAAAGCTCATTTGTCTTTTAAAAAGAAAACCAAAAAGAGTGCATTCTATGTAATCAGCTTTTTCATTTAGCTTTTTCATGGCTTATATGATTTTCAAAATGTTTTCTGATTGATGATTTAGATAGCTTGTTGTATAAGCTTTTCAGTGCTATAAGTCTCTAAGCCATAAGGATCCATTTACTAGCTTAAAAATAAGCTAGAAAGTGCCCCCTTAGGCTGTTTAGTCAAAAATTTTGGCCAATAAGCTTATTTGCTTTTCTGAGCTTATTTACTTATTGGATTTGCTTTAATTATGTTTAGTCCTGCTTATTAGGTTAGTTTTAGGCCCTTTTAGCTTAATTGGCTGAGGTTTGAGCTTATTAAAGCTTATTAGCATAAGTAGTCTAAGGTTTTTAGTTTTCTTTTAAGTTAAAACTGTCTTAATGTTTTTTAAAGCTTACCCAGCTTATTTGTTAGCTTAATTTTGATTCTCAGTGCTTATTAGGTTTAGACTATAGTCTGTTTTGCTTATTTCCTTTTTCCTTTAGCTTATTAACCCCCAAAAGCCAAAACAGTTTAGACTTAAAGCCATAAAGCTTTTTAAGCCAAAACTGGTACTTTTGTTAGCTTATTTCCGTGCTTATTTGTGGTTTGTATAAAAAGTCATTTTTCAAAAGTTGCTTATTTTTAAGTTATAAAGCTTTTTCTAAAAGAAATTTAAAAATAATAAAAAGCTTGGGAAATTGGGAAGTCAAGGGTGAGCAAGGCTCGAACCCAAGACCTCCACAACCTCGACCAAGCTTTACACACACACCACAACACCAACTGCCCTGGGGTCTTTTTCGTTTATTACTCCTCACTACTTTTCTTTTATACTCTTTTTAGCCTTTTAGCCTTAACAGCTTATTATGCTTATTTCGTGCTTATTTAAATAAGTTGTGTAGCTCATTTTATTTTTCCTAGGATTAGCTTGCTTCAAAGTACTTTTCGCAATTTTTTTAGAATTTTCCAAATTAGTTTAGTATTTTTAAATAATTTTTAGATTAAATCCGTTTTTAATTCATAATAAAAAAAATAAAAGTAAAAAATATATAATTCTTTTTTCTAAAATTATTTTTAATCATTAAGACTGTTAAAAATTAAATTTGCTTTTGTAGGGTTAAAATTGTAGGATTTAGATTTTTAAAGCTCGGTTTTGATTCCCGTTACGTTTTTAGTTTAAATCTTTAATTGCTTTCGTTTTAGGTTTGCCTTTACTTGTTTTTGCTTTTGTAAAAATAGGAATCCAAATCAAAATCTTGATCATTCAAACACGCGATCACAAACGTAACCGATTCTCAATTCACACCTCGTCGGGAAACGACCCAGGAAGTTTTTCTAGGGTTTTACTTTGGATAAAAGTAAATATCTTTTAAAAAAGCCTTACGGAATACTTACTCACTCTTCTATAATTGATATTATCCTATTATATATTTATTGTATATATATATATATATACACTAAAGGATTGTAATCAATTTTTGGCGCCGCTGCCGGGGAGGTGTGTGCGATTATCGTGTTTACTTTTGAATATTAGTGTTTGAAGACCCTTTCCCGTGAAGTTATCGCTTTTATTTATGAATATTTTCAAGTAATCAAAAATACAAATTTTTTTTTTGAAAAAACAACAAAATCAACCGTTGTGTCACTTGTGAATTCGGCTCACCTTTAGATTACATACTATAAGAGAGGTATCAGGAGGGTCGATCCTACGAACTTCGACCCAAAAGGAGAAGGTTTTTAAAATGCGTTGCGCTTACCCGCTCCTCCGCTTCTTTGTGCGTTTTCTAGAGAGCTACCGTACACTTGTTCGATTATCGGTTACCAAAAATATTTTTCTTTCTTATGTATTTGGCTATAAATAATCTTCTTTATCCTCTTATTTGTTTAATTCTTATCTTCTTTACCCTCTTATTTGTTTAATTCTTCGACTTGTCTTCGTATAACCAGCCTCAGTACGAGACGTATTCTTGTGAGTTTTGTGGAAACGATGCTCATTATGGTTACGATTGTCCACCTCAAGTTCTCTTTATCTATAATCCGGAACCGTGTTACAATCAAGACTTTGATAATAATTTTCCACAAACTTCACTAAGTCTTCCACAATATCTTTGTTGTACCCGTTGTGGGGGTCCTCATGAGACTTTTCAATGTGATTAATTGATCTTCGATGAGCCTTATTGTGAAAACTACGGGGGACCTCATATGAGTTTTTAGTGTCAACCAATGAATCAAAATTTCTATAATTCTAATTCTTCCGGTTTTGACCAATTTCAACCCCCGCAGTATCCCGTCAGTTTTCAACCTCCTGAGGAAAGTATCCAAGAATTTTTTGTAAAGCACGCTCAAGAAATGATAACTACGGTGCAATACGCTGTGAAAATAGTGATTCAACAGCATGAGCAGGCAGTTCAGAAAAAGCAGGAGGAGCAGGCAGCTTTTACTCCATATTGGAAGTTTCCTATTTTTGACGACGATGATGATGAGTATACTATTTAGTATAAGGAATATTTAGAGAATTCGTCTAATGCAATCACACCCAACTTAGCAACCGAGGAGCCCGATAACTCTCTAAGTATGGGGGACAAGCATCTTGACACTATTCCGGAAATGGAATTGGACGAAGTAATAAAGTCTAGCGTTGAGGACATTGTCCCAATCGCAAGTGAGTCCGAGGGTATTTTCGACAATATGTGTGATGTGCCTTTTTGTGATAAAAATCACTTCTATGCCGAGTATGATCTTCTGGAATCTTTGCTTAATCAAGATACTTCGATTGTTTATTCTCCTAAGATTGACTCTCTTCTCGAGGAGTTCGTCGGTGAACTCGCTCCTATCAATCCAATTCCCTCGGGAATTCATGAAGCTGATTTTGATCCAGAAGAAGATATTCGTCTCATTGAGCAATTGTTATACGATGATTATGCTTTGAGTGATGACGATCCTTTTTACAGTGAGGACATCCATTACATTGAGGCATCACCTCCTGATTCTGAGCTTGTCAGCTTAGAGGAGGTGAAGGACGATATACTTCGTGAGAAATTATTGAATATCAATCTTCTTATTGCTAAGATCGAATCTTTGAATGACAACCCCACTCCTGATTGTGTGCTCAAGTAACCTTCCCCATTTCCTATCCCCGTTGAGGATAGTGACTCTTTCTTTAAGAAGCTTGATACTTCTCTCTCTTATTCGGATAATTCTTTACCCGAATTCGAGACTTTTAGCGATCATACGGAAGAGACGAGTAGTGGTAGTACCACTACTCATGCTGATAACTCTCTTCCCGAGTATGATTCGTTTCTCTTTGAGATTGAGCCCGATCAGGGCGAGTTGACTAGCGTTGTTATGGAAGATATTTTGGGAGAACATCGTGTGCATAATGTGTTACCCAACCATCCCACCCTTATGCTGGATTCGAACTTTGCTCCTTCTGATGATTCCCTCGGATCCGATCTTGTAGTTTCTTTTCCTTCTGGAACTAGAAACAAGATTTTCGATCCAGGGATATTCATTGAAGTCCAATCCAAGAGATTTCTGTCACCGAATGAATTTTCTATCTCATTCATCCGTGATCCTCTTTCTCCAGTTTTTGACACTTTGCTCCCATTTTCACCCAAAAATGAGGAAAAAGTTTTCAATCCTGGTAGTCTTTCTTCAAATGAGGAAAAATCTCCTCATCTCTTATCTCATCGGGGCTTTAATCCTTCAAAGATCATTTCTGATTTTTCTAAAAGCCCGATGATGATTTCTGGAGGGGACATTCCTATCTTGGATGTTCCGTTTCTCCATTTCTATCCTCCTTGACCAACTCAAGTATGGGGGATCGAGTCAGGCTCAAGACTCGGTTAACAAAAATAAGCGCTTCGTGGGTGGCAACCCATGCTTATCCTAATATATTTATAATAATAGTAATGAATACGTGTGTTGTGAGGAGGCTCGCCTCTTCATTTTTCGTGTTTCATGTTTTGTGTTGTATGTCCAGGATTACCCCGGATTATGAAGCCTCTCGTGCTCGTGGTTTTGTCCATCGTTCACTCGAGCTTCACATCCTCAGCTTCATTATGGGAATCGAATATCCTAATCTTATCGACTAACGTTTATCTTTAAGCACACTTAATAAACGGCTTTAGATTTACGTAGAGACCCTTCTTAAAACTTTGACATGACTATGAGACAAAAATCAATTTTTGAGTGTCCGCGCGAACCCCATGCTCAGGATTTTCTATTAGCTATCCTCATAGATGGGCTTGGTCAACATATGTCACCAGTGGAATATCGCATTATCCTTAAGTATCATCTCATAATTCTATTATTTCCAGTTGATGTGATATGCCCTGTTTGTCGCAAGGCATGTTTGGATTCATTTGGGGAACATGCGATTCATTGTAAAGAGCTCTCAGGATTCAAGTACCGACACGATATGGTTAGGGACGTCCTTTTTGACATATGTAGGCGTGCCAGGATCTCCGCCAAAAAAGAAGCACCTGTGAACTTTTTAACTGACCCGTCGGATGGAAGATCCATACTCAGACCGACTCACGTTTTGGTTTTTGGATGGGTTGAAGGGAAACATGCTTGCGTGGATTTGACCGGGGTTTCTCCTCTCGTGAGGTTAAGTAGTCGGGGCAGGATGCTTTGAAATCCGCCTCGTGCAAAGTTACAAAACAAGAGAAAACATGCATTGAAAATCAATACGTTTTTATTCCTTTTGCGTTTGATACCTTTGGTTTTCTTGCACCTAAGGCGATGGAGCTACTCAGCCGAGTTCAACGGGTTATGCACAACAATGTTATGACACCTAGATCCACGGATGTGGTTTTTAAACGCATTGGCTTTGCAATTAAAAAAGGCTAGTGGCGCAACTTGTTGTCCGTTTGCCTTTCACCATTATGTAAATCTTATTTTTAATTAAAAAAATATTTATATTTCAAATAAGTTAAAATTATCTAGTTATATTATTATATATATAACTAAATTAGAGATCTCAGCCTCATGGGTTTTCATTTGTTTATGCAATTTAGGTGCTCTTTTTCAGCCAGTTTGATATTAATAACTTGTTTTTTTTGGTTCTCAAACTTTGGCCGTGTAAGGTTTAAATTGATTATTGAAATTTGTTTTTCTGTTAGGCAAGGTTAGGTCCTCTTAGTTTATGATTTTAGTTTATGTGAAACTCGCTCTCTCACTTTTTTTATTTTTTTTGTAAAGAGAATGTCTCGTATCATTGATTTATATGTACTACTGAAGAAAAACATAATCTGATCTTTTTTATTAAACTCAAATCTTAATTTGAATTAAAATAACAACATAAACTAATTTCAATCAGTTTAATCAAACAACAATAAATCTCCACCACTGCTATTCACGTATGGAGCCATTATCTATATGATAATAGTTCTATTACCAAACAAAAAAACAATAAAAAGATCAAAGATCAAGATGATCTCAATGAATTAGGGTCACAAAAGAGAGAGATCGATTTTTTCTAGAAAGAGAGAGATGAGAGATCAAAACTATCGATAATGAGGAGTCAAGCCTCCTTTTATAGGAGCTTGACTTGACTTAGATTCCAGCAATGGCAATATTGGCCCTTCATTTTTAGACTTCTTTAAATTTGGGCCCAAAGCTATATCCAAGCCTAAAACACAAAATACAAAATGACAAAATAAGTCCCTGTAATAAATGTTTACCACAAGAGACTATATATTTCAACATCCCCTTTTAGTCTCAACCTGGTAAACATTATACATTCCAAGATTTTTAACCAACTCATTATGTTGAACTGTATCCAACCCTTTAGTTAGAATATCTGCAATTTGATTTGATTTAGAGAATCCACTTTAATAGTTTTAACAACACCTTTCAAAAAAAATTCTCTAACAAAATGCAAGTCAATCTCTAGGTGTTTAGTTCTTTCATGAAAAACAGGATTGGCTGCAATCTTAATTGCAGAATTACTATCACAATGAAGACTACAGGTAAAAGATTTTCAAAATTTAAATCTTTTAGGATTTTCAAAATCCAAATGACTTCACTTGTGACTGAAGCAAGAGCTCTATACTCTGCTTCAGTAGAAAATTTAGAGAGAGTCTTTTGTTTCTTACTTGTCTATGTTTTGCCTTTGTTCGATGTGTCATATATTAGGCCCGTTTTTTTTGGTTAATTGCATGTTGGGCTTGCACTATTAATTGGGCCTGTGATTGGTGAAATACACGGTTGGGCCAAGTAGTTATTTCAAGAATAGAAATTGGTTATAACAGTTTCACTGTTAATAGTTGAGTTTTGTTTTGTTTTGTGATTTTGGTACCGGTCAACTCATGAGGCGTGGAGCTTAAGGATTTATTTAGCTAGACCGAATTTGATTATTTGCTTTAGCTAAATAAATCGGGTGGTATTCGTTTATTTGCGGGTCTTCAATTCGGTTTAATTTTCTATCATTTTTCAATTAACTAGTGTAGTTTAGTATAAAAAATTTTGCTTCGCTTATTTTATCATTATGTGTAGTGAGTAGTTTAATTAGTGCTTGTTAAGTGATAATGTGAATTGGGAATTAAGTGTGGATTGTAAAAAGGCTTGTTAATTAATAATCTTCGATTATTTAGATTTGTAGTTTGAATGTTTTAAACGGCAAAATCCGAAAAAATAGCCAAACGTCACATCTAGTAATTAATATCTTTTTAAGAGATTTTTTTTCAAAATAAAGCAACGTTGTGAGATAATTATCTTTTCTAAGGAAATTAATTCGTTAATAAACATTAATCCACACTTAATGAACTTTTCACGTCACTTAGCAAGCATTTTCGTCTTATAAATCTTTTAGATCTTTTTAGCTTATATCTCGTAGCTTAATTGTTTAGTATAATTCTAGCATCAATATAATTTTTAGTATTAAATATAGTTTTCTAAAAAGTAGTTTAATTTCTAAAACCAAAAATCTTAAAAGATAATCAAGCATTTTTCTTCAAAACATTATCATGGATTTCAATTCATCTCTCGCCGTGGATACGACACTCGGAAGATAGACTATTATTTGTCCTCAAGTAATTTTCTTATCTAAACGGGATATACTATATATTATTACTACACGCGTTTGACGTTTATCAAAATGGCGCCGCTGCCGGGGAGAGGTGTACGATTTTTACGTGGTGTTTGAAGTTAGTGCATTGAAGATCCTTTCTTCGAAAAGTTTATTTTCGTACTTATTAAAAATATTAAAAAATCCAAAAATATTTTTCTTCTTATTTTATTTTTATTTTTCCTTTTCTTTTTATAAATATTAAAAAATACCAAAAATATTTTATTATTATTATTATCATTATCTTTATAAAAATCTAAAAATATTCTCCTTTATCCTCTTATTTCGTTTAATTCTTTTCTTCTTTTTCCTCTTTATCGTTTAATTCTTTATCAACATGTCTTGGTATTTGAGGTGCTCGTGGTGTGGAGGTCCGTTTAACGGTGAGAATTGTCGGCATTGTACCAATGTGAGTTTCGGAGACGAGTTTGTCTGTAACCCTGATCCCATTTCTTATGATGAAACACCATATTTTTCTTACCCACCTCCACAGCCCCAGACATACTCGTGTGAGTTATGTGGGAACGATTCTCATTATGGTTATGATTGTCCACCACGGGTACTGCTTTTCTATTAACAGGAACCGTGCTACAATCAAAACTTTGGTGATAATTATTATCCACAAAATTCACCGAGTATTCCACAACAATATCTTTGTTGTGTAAACTGTGGGGGTCCTCATGAGAATTTTCAGTGTCAACCAAGGAATCAAAATTACTTTGAGTCTAACCCTTGCTATAATCCTAATTCCTACGATTTTGACCAACCCACACAGACATCCATCGATCATCAACCTCCTAAAGAAATGAGTATCCGAGAATTGCTACTTCATAAAGCTTTACAAGCCGTTTATGAAAAGTTAAATCAACAAGAGCAAGCAGCTAATGTTAGTACTTATACTCCCGAGCCTTCACGACGTTTCAATTTTATTTACTATAATGACGATGATGACCAAGAGATTACTATTCCTTTGAATGAAATTACTTCTCAAATTCCTCCGTCTATTGCAATCACACTCGTCTTACCGACTATGGAGCCCGAGGACTCTCTCATCGTGGGGGATGAGAATCTTAGCACTATTCCTGAAAAGGAATCAGACGAATTCATAAAGTCTAGTGTTGAGGACCTTGTCCCAATCCCAAGTGAGTTCGAGGATACTTCCGAGAGTGATAGTGAATGTGATTTGCCTTTTTATAATTTCATGACTTTCTCTAATCCTCTCTTTAATGATAATGATGCTTTTACCTCTAGTGATGACGAGTCACTTCCTGAGGAGGATGTTCCAAAGGAAAATTTTACAATTTATTTGAACCATCTTTTTTAATTTGATGACGAGTACATCTCTAGTGACGTAAATCCTCTTTTTAATGAGGTGTTAGAGGACATCGAGAGCGAGGACTCCTATGTTTCTAAGCTTGATGAGCCGGATTTACTAGTCACACCTCTTTCCAAGCTTAATGAGGATGAGTGTTTTGACCCGGGTAGTGATTTCATTTTGGAAGAAATCAAAGCTTGTCTTACAAGTGATTCCATTCTATCGGGAATTAATGATGACAACTTTGACCTGGAGGGAGACATTCTTCTACTCGAGAAGTTATTAAATGATGATCCATCATCTCCTCTCCCTCCGAAAGAACTTAATTTTGAGGAACTTAAAGTAATAAAATCTGATGTTTCTACGGATTTTGAGGACGATTATTATGACTCAAAGGGAGATATAATCTATCTGGAGAGTTTGCTTATTAAGGACACTATTCCTAATCTCCCTCCTACGGTGTTCTTAGATCATGACCCACAAAGCTTAAATAATGAACCTGATAAAGATGATTTGAAGAATATTGTCAAAGTTTTTGACCTCGGGATTTGGAAGAAATTTTTTCTCCAACATATGTGAAATTACCTTTTGAGGATCGCCATTATCTTTCCCTCACATATGTTATCCGAATCTTTCTTCCTTATTTCACCTATCCGGTGGATTCTTCTCTTCCTCTCTCCTCTGGGAGTGAGGATAATCCAAAACATGTTTTATAAGTTTTTGACCCCAGGCATCTCTCCATTATTTAGCTTCCATCTCCTAGAGCCGACGTATTCCTTCATCGGAGTGGAACTTTTATGTGCTTTAATGTTTATCTAAACATCTTGAATGGAAGTCCGATGGAGATTTGCTCTTCCACATGTTTCGTCCCTAATATCACGATGATATGGGGAGCGTCAAGCTAGAGACTCACACAAAAACAAGCGCTTCTCGGGAGGCAACCCGTGTTTCTATCTTCTTTTTCTATTTTCTAATAAGTGTGACGTGAGGAGGCTCGCCTCTTCCTTTCTCGTGTTTCGTGGCTTGTGTTTATGTCCAGGATTGCCCCGGATTTTGAAGACTCTCGTGCTCATGGTTTTGTCCATCGTTCACTTGATCTTCGATCCTTTACATGCGTATATATGGGAATCCGCTATCCTAGATCTTATTGATTAACGTTTATCTATTAGCATAATTAATAAACGGCTTTAGATTTACGTAGAGACCCTTTTAAACATTGAGAACAATGTTTAGTTCTAGTATGGGGGTATCTATCGATTTGATCTTACTTGTATTTGCCTTGTCTTCACGTAACCCCGTTTTACCACCAAAAATATGTGATTTTAGGCCAAAATTAAAAAAATTTCAAAAATAAAATAAGTGTCTTGACACGAAATTTTTGTCTTTTTAAGAATAAATTTTGACTTGATCGAGCATGTTGCGCTCTAGCTTGCCCCTTAACCTATATAAATTTAAGCTTTTGCTAGTCTTTTATACAAGAAGCTTTAAAACGCGAATTCTAGCTTGAAAGAGCCAAGAGTTTGCAAGTTTCCATAATAGACTTTAAATATGCAAAGCTTGATTTTATTAGACTAAGCATTCACAGATCTTTTTAGATTTTAAATTTGCGAAGAACGAGAAATGATAGAGTTGAATATAAGTTAGATGCTAAGCGTGGAGTAGTTGGATCTTTTTAGAGCTCATAGAGGTTAATTGTGGCTTTTTGCTCCCATCAGCTTAATAAACGTTATATATTTGTTTTGGTTTTTGCGATTCTTAGTTTCGATCCCTTTGTAGAGATTCCTTCTGGTGAAAGTAAGGTACACATCGAGGTTTTGTTAGTGTTGTGGGGAAATAGGCTACCGATTCTTGACGACTCGCTACCGTTGTCTAGGTAGTTAAAAGACCACAGGACTTGAAATTTAGCTATAATAATAATAATGTAATAAACCGAAGCCGAAATAAGACTTCTGGATCATGGTCGGCTCGCATACCGATGTGACAGTCGTTTAAAGGGTAGAGGTAATAATAATAATAATAAAAAAAACTGTGGGCTGATAAAAGTTTACTGTCTCTGGTCGGTTAGCTGCCGATGTGGCAGTCTTCAAAAGAAGGCCCATAGTAAGAATAATAAATCTGAGACTGATAAAAGTTTGTTGCATATGGTCGGTTCGCTCCCGATGTTGTAGCCTTCAAAAAGGTCAAGGATCTCCTGGTCGAAATAAGACTCCTGGACCATGGTCGGCTCGCATACCGATGTGGCAGTTGTTTAAAGGACCGAGGGGTTTAATAATGTTGCAATAATAATTATAATAAAGCCAAATTTCGACTCCGGGGTTATCTAAATAAAGCCTCCGTCTCTGGACTCGTAGTTGAGTTGTTTCGGATAAATAAAAAGGATAACCCCTAAATCGTGCGAAATTAGAACCTTAATGTGGACCTTATTCTCACCATATCGTATCTTTAGGAAAGGATTTCAAACTAATTGTGGTCTAAACCGGGTTTACTTTATATGAATAAGGCCATAATTTATTTGTCACCAATAATGAAAATAAAACCCTTAAAGGATTTAGGAATAAAGGAGCGCAAAGTAGCTAATGCGTACACAATTAGCATTTATGAGTAGTGTTAGCATTTTAACTTGTATTTAACAATGATTTCGTTTTTAAGCTTGGTTTGGGGCGGGTGAAAAATCAAGGACGATGAATTTATTCTTTTAGTGTATCTTGTTTCGTGATCCTTAAAGTTATTATATATATAAAAAAAGAGAAAAGAATAATGATAATAATAAGTGTTTGCATATATATAAAAATGGTAAAACGGGGCGTTTTAAACTAGTGATTTCTTAACCCTCTTGGATGAACACTTAGCTACTTTTCACGGTAATTAGTCTAAGGGGTTTGAAATTTTTATTTTTCTATGTGTGTTTATGACATTGCGTGAGGACACGACAATAGCTTAGTATGGGAGAATTTTAATATGTGTTTAATCACATATCATTTTTTCTTTATTAAAACAAGCTCAAATGACCAAAAATACATGAAAAATACATTGTATTTGTGTGTTTTGTCAAATGTCATGTGCAGGTAACGGATATTCAAGTAATGGACAAAAACGAAGCAAAAAGGACAAAACCGAGCATGGGATAGGAAGAGCGTGAGAAATCGAAGCCGAAGGTGTATTCATTTTTAATGGGCCAACCCGTACCCGTTTCATGGGTCGGGTCAGCCCATTAACTATTAACCCTTAAGCCTAAAAAAATCATAAGCCTTATTAATAACAAAGTCCATTAATCCAATTATCCATTTTCTGGCCCAAGTAAACTAGCCCAAATCCAACCAAACCGGGTCAAAGTCAAAGCCCAACCACAAACCCGTTACCAAGTCAAATGAATAAACACATTCACTGTTTATCTCTCATATTTCCCTCCCGTTTTCACCTGTAACAAATAACCCAGGGTAAATACCTCACTAATCCACTCGCCCCTCCCTTCTAGAAGTCCTCCTGACACGTCTGACACCAATTAAGCCACCTTGGAAATCCTGAGCACTCCTATTGGCTGAGATAACGTGGAGAGTGATCCAAGGGCTAAAATGATAGATTTGGAGATTGGATGCAAATCAAGGGTCGAGATTGAAGGCTTGAAGACACTCCTCAAGGCCTAGGATCTTCCTCTTCCTGCTATAAATAGAGGGAAATTTCACACAATAGGATATCTAGAGTAGGAGTAGTGTAGTGTAGCTTAAATTTTCCAGCTTATTTTACGCTTATTGTAATGAAATTCAGCTTAATGTACTCCTATTATTATTAAGAAAAGTAATTTTCAGCTTAAATCATTTGTGTTCTTTAAATTTAGTTTTTACTTATGTCATTTACTTAAATTTCTTAATAAGCTAAAATGTTTACTCAAACCTTCTTTAAGCTCAAATAAGCTCCTAAAAGCTTATTTGAGCTTGTTTGTTCGCTTTCAAGTCAGTTGGTTAAGTTTTGTGGTTTTGAGTTGTTTTGGATGATAAGCCAGAAATGGATGGGCTTATGGGTTTTACCAGCTTGTTTATAACAAGCTGGAGCTTGTAGATAAGCTCCTTTGAGCAAATTAGGTCTTTGTTAAGCTGGGATCAAGGTACATTTCTTTTACTTTATTTCTATCTTAATTACTGTTCAAATGAAAGAATAGTTTTTAAAGCTTATTTCCCCCTACACTTAAGTTGAACATTGTCCCCAATGTTCTATATAAGTACATGTAGAAACGAATAAAGGGAAAAGAAAACAAGGAAAAGAAACGAGTACTCCCCTGGTTTGCTCAATAATGAAGAAGAAACATGCGATAACTGGTTAAATCGTCCTCCAAGAATCATCTAATGAAAACATCCTAAGATCTTCCCAGCTTCTTCTCATCAAATATAACCTGTAATCAAAGACAAAGACTACTACACCAAGCATAAAATCCATGGGATAGATATATATACAATAAGAGTTTAGGGTTTCGACTCTATTAAAACAGTAAAGATAGGATGAGAAAATTGTTAAACTCAGGGTTTTGCAGGTTTATAAAAGAATTTAAACTTTCTTAAGTGTTGTACAAGTTATATTTTCAAAAATACTTAAAATTTTTGAGCTTTCCTGTGACTGGGCGTTTGACGCCGTCAGGAATATCCTGACCCCGTCACAAGTGTCGCGTATAAATCGTGATGCCGTCTCCACACTTTGTGAAAACTCATTTTTCGTTTTTAATGAAAAATTTCCTAAATTCATTCTTATAAGTTATTTTCCTGTAAAAAATGCTGGATAACAACCTGAGAATTAATAATTCAATCATATGACTCGAAACTGACGCAGATTAATCTAAACAATTAATTTTAAATGTTTGAATTTGGTTCTAAAAACCGGATATTTCCCTTACACTTATTTTGTTGCAAAATACCTTTAATTGCAAATAAGACAAAGTTACAAACAAACAAATCATGATTACAAAATAATTCAAACATAACAAAACAAACAATAAAGAATTAAAACACAAGACACTCCTAATATGCGAGAAAAGTAAATATTGGGTTGCCTCCCAAAAAGCGCTTTTCTTTATTTACGAGTCTTGTAGCTAGACTAGAAGTCACACGTCAAGTGTCATAGAAGTGGTCCAAGTCGATGATTTCCCTTGGACTTTCTCTTTCGGAGAGCTTTCTAGTGGTGGGGATTGACTGTAGGGTTTTGGTAAACTCCTCTTCGTCTGGACCGATCAGTCTAATCTTGGCATGCCATGCTCCATTTCCGTCTTTAGGGGGTTTGTCCCCGTCAATCGGGTTTTTAATCAGGTCTTCTGATTCCCATATATTACTCTTAAGGTTAATGGGTATGGCTCCTAAAAATTCTACCATCCTTCTAAATACTAAGACATCCTTAAAAGGATTGAGCTCGGCGTCTCTAGAAATTTCCCACTCTCTGGGTAAATGGCAGTCTAAGAAGTCCTTCCTAGCATAATAAGGGGTTTGTGCGCCTACTCCATCCGAGCGAAGTCGTGGGTTGTATGATTCCTTTTTCCCAAGCGTGGTCCAATAAGGTGCTTCCTCTTCACCTAAGTCGACTTCTTTTACTACGAATACCGACCTAGTGATTCCTTCTCCTACCGCTATTTTGGACATCCTTCAATCTATCACTATGTTGGCGGTAGCTATGAATCCTCTTCCTACTAGCAAAGGGGTTTCGGGGTCCTTCTTCATATCGATCACGCAGAAATCATTTAATAGTTTCAGTTTTCATATGTGGACTTTTACGTCTTTAACAATCCCAACAGGGTAGGATTTGGTTCCGTCAGCCAACCCAAAGATATGGTCATTCTCTTCCAATAGTCCGATGTTAAGCTTTTTGAATAGGTGAAGTGGGATTATGTTTACGCATGATCCTAGATCAGCCAATGTGTCGAAAGGTTTTAGGTCACCTAGTCTACAAGGTAGGGTAAATAGCCCGGGGTCTTCCATTTTTGTAGGTAATTCTCCTTGAATAAATGCTGATCCGTTTTTGCCTAGTTATAAGCTTTCTATGTATTTATCCAATATAGCGTTATAGATTGGAGCGTGAGCTAGGACTTCAAGAACCGGTAGGCTAAGATGCAAATCCTAGAATTCATCTTCAAGAGTTGGTTTGGTTTCTTCTGGTTGTTGTGTTTTGATCTCCATCCCAAGTCATAACAGGCTTGTTTGGGAAATGGTTGCCTCCTTGGAATGTGCCTTGATTGAATTGATTGAGGTGGAGGGGTGAGATGAGCATTAGAGGTCAATTGTCGGGTAAGAACGAGCAGACAAAACTGGGGAAGTACTCAGTTTTAGGTTCTTAACTATGTCGCTAGGTAGTGCTCCTGCTATACGATCGGTGATGACCTTCAACACTGTGTCAATTTCGTTGGTCATCTCACTTTGCTGTTGTTTGAAATTAGCTTCAAACTTGGTCAGCCTAGCGTCTTGAGATGCCATGAAGTTGGATACCAATCCTTCTAGATTTGATTGATTGTTAAAGCTTTGAGGACGGTTGTTGAAGGAACGGTTTGGGATTGAATCGTTAGGTTGGAACCGGTTAGGTGGGTTTGAAAAATTATTTTGAGAATTTTGGGGTTGTCTCCACCTAAGGTTTGGGTGACTTTTCCATGATGGATTATAGGTGTCACCAAGATTGTTTTTCTCAGGCTTGAAAGTATACGACTTACCTCCTGCTTCATCGGTATGCGAGGATGCGTATTTAACAAAGGCTTGCTCGGGATCTTCCATGCAATACTGAGTGTCGTGGGAACCACTGCAGATCTCACATTAGGTAGTGATTTTGTTCACTTGAGTAGGTTGTGTCAGAGCCAGATGAGCTTCCATCAAGCGTTGGACTTGATTTTCGAGCTCGATTAGACGGCGGTCGGATGTACTCGGGGCATCTTAAGGCAAAGCAATTGCCTTGACCGGCTTAGTGAAACCCCTTGGGTCGTTCCAACTTTCGTTGTCATAGAGGGCAAGGTCCTCTAATAATACCCAAGATTCTTTGGCATTTCGGTCACGAAGCTTACCACCGGCCGATTGGTCAATGGTTTGTCTTGTGACAGGATTGACATGGTCATAAAAAAATTTGGACTTGGAGCCAAAGGTCGATGCCATGATGGGGGACTTTTTGTAGTAAGTCCTTGAAACGAGTCCATGCTTCCGATAGAGATTCTTCATGATGTTGTTAGAACATCAGGATATCATTGCGGAGTTTTGTGGTCCTTCTTAGTGGAAAGAATTGAGCAAGGAAATGAGTAGTAAGATCCTCCCATGTGGTGATGGATCCTGCTGGAAGACGTTCAAGCCAGTTTCTAGCTTGAGCGCAAAGGGAAAATTGAAATAAACGCAGGCGTGTTCTTTCCCTGTTTTCACCGTCAAGGTCAAGTGAGTCCACAAGTTTTAAGAAATCCTTGAGGTGTTGGTTTGGATCCTCGGACCGAAGTCCATAGAATGAGCATCTGTTTTGCACCAACCGGATGGTGTCGGATCGAAGAGGTACCATGTTGTTCCCTACGGGGAGCTCAATGGTATTTTTTGTAGCCCTCGTGGCTAGGTTTGGAGTAGTCTCCAAGAGTACGGATAGGATTCTCGTCTCCCATGGTGGTTGACGAGAATGGATTACGAAACAATTAACACAAAGAAAAGATAGACTACGAGAAAGCTAATATGCAGAAATTAAAATCTCACTTGAAAGGATTCAAGCGAGTAGAACTATGTTAAACTATGATCAAAACCTAACCATTCCCTACGCAGCGGCGCTAAAAACTTGATGCGGTTGTCATAAAGGTGTCATAAGGGATTTCTACAAGAAGTTTTTCACTCATAGGGCAGTAGTACCTAACCGTTGTAGTAGTAGTATAGGCAAGACTCGGGGGTTGTTATCGTTCTCTAGGGGAATAGGTTGGGAAGGTTTGATCACGGTCTAACATAATTCTAGTGGTTGAGAGAAGATTATTTTTGTGTTTTTGTATTTATAAGAAAGCAAGTAAATCTATGGTTTGAGAGGTTGGTTTGTTTAACTACTAATTAAACTAATATCTAATCTACTGGTGATAACTTTATGATAATTAAATGTATTTACTTAATCATGCATTACTTATCAGATTGCTTCTCCTAATCTTGTTGCCTTGTCACACTTGTGATGATATGTGTAAGTATTTCCTAGGTCATGAACTGATTACATGAACCTGCCGTCTACTTAATATTCCGTTAGGGCAACGCACAAGTAAGGTAGTATGAAGACTATTACAAGGCCCCTAAGAGTACATTAAATGCATGTGAAATATCTTAAAAGGGATCAACCATATAAAGGGGCAAGGTAGTATGAAGACTGTTACCCGATGGTATCCTTTCTACGCACTCGCGTTTCCCTAGATGTGTCTACAACGATACAGACAAAAGCTGGTTTTCTAGAACCTAACGCGCACAATCATCAATCAAGAAGCAACAGTAAAAGGATCTACAATCCGACTTTCATGCAATCATAAGCAAATACAAAGGAGGGTTTAGCCTCACATGTTATAAAGAAAGCAAAGAGATAAATCAATCACACAACACATAGACATATTGAATGATTAATGATAAATAACCTTACTTGAATTAAAACATGGATTCAAGGTAGTTCAATAGGGTTTTAAGACCCTAAAAATGACCTATGAAGCTGCTACAAGATCTAGGGTTCGTCTCCCAAAAGTTATACAAAGTTACACAATTGAAACCCTTAAATCGGTTTAGTATATATAGAGATATCGCTGCGACGACGCCGCGTTGTAATCCTGATGCCGTCGCTATGTGGATGATTCTAGATCCTCATTGAGTCGGCTACGTCCTGACGCCATCACTAAATCTCTGACGCCATCACTAGATGGATCACGACGGCGTTACTTTATGCCTGTGACGCTGTCTCCACGATCTGTAAGCAATACTTCTTCAAGGTTTTGGTGTAGGTCCGTAATCTCGTCCGTATCTTCTCTAAATGAGCCCAAGTCACATGTATTCCCTCAAAATGCCATCCAAGTGCTAAAAAGCTAAAAACAAACGATTAAGCACATAATCTGGGCATTTTTGCATGATTTAGGGGGTTAAATGACCCTAAAATAGTGTATAAAATGACACCTCATCAACTGATTTTCAATCAAGTTATAGAAAATAGTTATAAAGGATGAAACTTCATCTTTTGATTTAATCAAATATACCCAAACAACTCTTGTGTAGTCATCCACAACAGTCAAAAACTATCTAAACCCTTCAGAACTAGTAACCTTATAAGGCCCCCATAAGTCCACATGTACAAGATCACCCAATGAACTATATACATGATCACTTAAAGGAAAAGGTTCCCTAGTCTGTTTGGCTCTTTGACAAACTTCACAACATAAGTTTTTATCATTATAAATTTGCAAAGATTTTTTTAAAACATTAAGAACAAGATCTGCAGGATGACCAAGCCTGCAGTGCCAGTCATGCTGAGACAAATAACACATACTCTTAAAAGTACTGTGATTACTTTTAAGACCTTGGTCATTATAATAGTATAACCTCTCACACTGACTACCAGTCCTCAGAACACTTCTTAGACGCGGCCCCCTTATCTCCCAAGGGCGATCCCTTATCAATCAGGGGTCGACCTGTCTATTTTGGTAGATTTTTGTAAACTTAGAAAATTCATATAAAATCAATCGTAAATCCATAAAAGTTGTGCCACCCGCCATTATAAAGGTAATTAAGTCTACTTTCATATAAAAATACTTCCAAGAAACGATTATACATCTAAGTCAGTCACAAGTACAAAATACCACTTAGTTTCCAAAACGTTAAGTTTTGTTTTAACGTAAAACTTGTATTTTATCTTTTTATTTCGAGTCGGGCATTTCTAGTCCGTGTATCTTTGAAAAATGGTGTATTTAACTTTCCAAATATATTAAACTTGGTTAATTTTTAAAATGGGGAGAAAACTAATTCGTCTTCAAACAAAACCGAGATAAGTATACATTTTTGTATCTAATACACAAAACGACGACAAGTACTTTTATGTGTTATGCTAAATGATTATGTGTGTTTCTTTGTGTCTTAATTTTGTATAAATAACATTAAGTGATCATTACTATTTGTAATTGAGCGACTTATATATCTAAACACATGTGCCATGTACATTATTTGTTTGACTAGTTTTCGGATTATGCATAAATAGAACTTATGCTAGATTTCTTACATTAAGATTGCGAAATTGTTCTTGCATTGCATATAGGAAAATATCACTTTATTTTCAAATGTTACATCAACATCTTGTAAACCTTATTAAACCTAATAACTCACTTAGGATTGAGAGCTACGTAAGCTTGTCAAATCTATTAAAAAAGATCGTCTTGCACGATTATTGTGTTATTAATTCAAGTGGTAAAATGTGTCACCATAAAATATTAAACACCTTCATTTAATCAAAGATTTAAACAAGATCTCGAAATCATGTCATAATACTATCTTACTTTAACATGGGTTAAACAAGATAAAAGATCATTATAATAATTTAGCATATAAGTAAAAAAATGTATTTTTGATCATAGCACATGCTTACATTGGTCTAACTCACAATCATAACTAATAAATCTTTGAATTATAATAAACTTAGAATTTATTGCAAATCCTAAAATTGAAAGCTTAACTTTCTTAGTAAGAAAAATTCTTTCTTTTGCAATGACATTTTGGTATAAAACTTTACATTAACATTCATCGGAAGTTAAAACATTTACTCTAGTCAAATAATTAAAAATATTATATAAACATGTAATTGTTTTCTAAAGTTGTTTGTAATGTTTAAAAATGGCTAGGTAAGTTCTATACACTTTAAATGTCAAAACTATGCATATTATGCATGATACTCAATGATTTCGCCTTCATTTTGATTTTTTTCATCTCTTTTTTTCTCACATATAAAATTAATGATTATCTTTAAGAAACAAGTTAGCTCATCATATTAAATTAACCTCACACTCACGACTAGTCTTAGGTTTAATGGAACATACTATTAAAATCTTTATTTATTTTCTTTTAAATGAGTGTTCGTGAGGGTCAAGAAAGTTTTCGAGTATATATCAATTCATTATTCAAATTATAATTGATATCATTATCGAATCTAATTGACAAGTTTTCGGGTACGGACTTGAAATCGGATTCTTATTTGGCTTGCATTAGGATTATATCAAAATTTTACACGAGGATATGATCTGAATCTACATAACTCTATCACTCTCTATGATATGAAAATAATGACATCCTTTTCTAGATGAAAATAATATGCATCAGATCATAACTCGCACTTGTGTTAATGATGACATATTGAGTCTACTTGTCCAATGGTTGTGTTCCAAATATTAGACCAATGTGTTTAATAGATGCATAAATACACAATGAAATAGGATTGACAACTTGGATGTCTCGTCTGAAATATTCAAGCAATTTACATTGCAATGCAATTAGTAAATGTGTCATTTCTAAAAAACCAAACACGAGCAAACAAACAATAAATGTAAACTTTGCTCATACAACTTAAAAGCACAACTCAAAGCTCATTTTACATTTGGCTAAATTCTAAAATACAGAATAATACTCCTTCTTTCATTCAATAGGAGATAAGATATTTGAGAAATATTATATCTAAAGAATTCATGCACTTATCGTGTTAAATGATGAGAAAAGTTAATTATAGATTCCTATTGCATTTTTATTTCTTCGTGCTGTATGGGGGTGGGGTTCGGGGATATCGGTCGCGGGGTCGCTAGGTGGGGGTGGTGTTGGTGTAGGGGTGGGGGGGAGGGTAGGGTGGGGGGGGCTTGGGCGCGGGGGGGATGGATGGAGGAGGGTTTTTGGGGCGTGGCGTAATGGGGTGGACTGGTCATATTGTTGGTGTGTATAGGTATGTGGGGGGGGTTTAGTGTTGATTGGTGTTGGTTTTCTGTTTGGTTACAGTGGTATTGATGTGGACCTAGGGGGGGAGGGGGCTTGGATGTTGTGTGTGTGTTTGTGTGATTGTGGGGGGGGGGGTGTGGGTTGGTTTTTGGGTTTGGGGGGGTTTGGGGTTTGGGGTTGGTGGGGGGTTTATTCTGGAGGGGTTGGGGGTTTATGTTTTGGATGGGGCTGTGATTTGGTAGGGGTGGGGATGGGGGGGTGGTGGAGTGTGGCCCGACTTCCGACATCCATAACACCCACAGTGTGTTGATGGCTAGGATGAGTAGTAGGGTTGTTCGTTATGTAGGGTTCGATGGTATGTGTGGCTGGGTCTTGGGGTGCAGAGGTGTATGTGCGGTTTTTGTTTTTGATGGTGGGTGGAGGGGTTGCTTTGTTTTTTTGTTTTTGTGGTTTTTTTTTTTTTTTTTTTTTTTTTTTTTTTTTTTTTTTTTTTTTTTTGGTTTCTGTTTGTTTTTTTTGTATTTTTTTTCTTTTGTGGATTGTTTTGTTTCTTTTTTTTTTTGGGGTTTTTTTTTTTTTTTTTTTTGGGTTTTTTTTTGGGGGTTTGGGGTTTTGGGTTTTTTTTATGTTGGTTTTTTTTTTTTTTTTTTTTTTTGTTTTGTTTTTGCGTGTTTTTTTTTTTTATATGGTTTTTTGTTTGGGGTTTTTTGTTTTTTTTTTTTTTATTTTTATTATTTTTTTTTTTTTGGTTTTTTTTTATTTTGGGGGTTTAGAGTGCGGATTTTTTTTGTTTATTTTTGGGGGTTTTTTTGGTTTTTTTTTTTTTTGTTTTGTATTGTGGGAGGTGGTGAGGGGTGGTGGGGAAGGAGCGGGGGGGGGGGTGGGTGGGTGAGGTGGGGGTAGTACACTTTGATGGGAGTCGTTATAATAAATTATTAAATAATATTTTATATATGGGGTATCGTTTTTGGGATTTATATTTTTTTCGACCTATTATGTCTATTCGTGTTGTTTATTTTTTAACTTTATTGTAAATTAAAAAAAAAAAAAAAAAAAAAAAATTAAAAAAAAAAAAAAAAAAAACGGTTTTTTTTTATTTTTTTTGTTTTACGATTTTTTTTATTTTTTTTTTTTTTTTAAAATTAAAACGTTTACAATTAATTAATCGTTTTTTAAAATTCTATTTCTAAATTGTAGTAAATCACTTTTTAGGTTATTATAATTTTCCAATTTTTACTGTGTATGAACAAACAAATATTAAGCATATGTTTTGTCGTATAAATGCTTTGTATGATATTCTTAGATTAGGTGATCAAGGGATGAAAATATTTTTTCTCTATTCCGTTTACTTTTTTACAAAGAATCTTCCATTTTTTACAAAAGGAATTTAACAAAATTTTAATGTATACAAAATATTTTCTAATTAAAGGAAAAAGTTTTATATTATTAAAAACTTAAATTTGAAATAAAATTCCAATCTTTCTCCATTCCCCAACCCAACATGGAAGGTTCCATACCAGATACAAACTTCCCCTACAAAAGACACAAAAAAAAAGGGATGTAGCCCCAGTCAGCGTGGATATTAGCGTGGTCTATGGGTCCTGGCCCCCTTCCCCTTGGGCCCCCCTTCCCTTTTATAGGCCCTGGCGGCCCCTCCTTTTCTATATCTCAAGGGACGTAGGGACCGTCGGGGGTCCACGCTTATGAAGTTTTGGGATTTTCTGTCCTATAAATACTGCTCCATTCCTTGTAGAAAATTAGACCTCTTTGCACGAAATTTTCAGATAACTTTCTCTCTCTAAAAATCTTCTTTCTCTCTCTAAATATCTTGATCACTAACATTCTTAGATCTTGTTTCAAGTGATCTAACCTCTTCTTCTCCATTCTTTCCCTCTCATTTCAGGTGCAAAGAGCAAGAATCATTCGTATTCGCCAAGGAGAAAACAAATTGGTATGTAGTGATCTCTCCTTCTTTTCTTTCTTAAGTACTTAATCTCTATTTGTAATTATCATGTGTATTTGTGTGATTTCGGATTTTGTGTGTAAATCCGAATAGTTGTAGCTATTAGTAATTGTAGTGTTGATTGTAAAGGGGTTAGATTAGTTCTAGCTAAGTAGATTAGGACTCGGAACACATTTAGATTAGTGTCGGAGAAAAGAAGAAAAAAATTAAGCGACATGCTAAAGCGTTTTCTTTTCCACCATAATAGGGACGAGGCTCTAAGAAGTTATTGGACATATAAAGTGAGAAATCTACGAGTAGGTACTCAGAGAGTTAGAGTGAGTAGAAGTAGGGCGAAGTGAAGCCGAAAGAGGTACTTCGTAGCCCGAACCACTATAAAATCTTGGCGTCTGGTTTGATTGTTTACCTTCCTTATCTCTTATTATTATTGTCATTGTTTTTATTTAGCTTAGTTTTAGATTTGTTATATTGTTTCTTCATTATTTGAATCTGGTTTTTTTTTTTTATTATTTTAAAACATAAAACTCGATTCTAAATATTTTGAAAAAGCTAACTTTTTAAAATAAACTAGCTATCTTTTAAAATGGTAAATTTGTTATTTATAAAACGCTAACTTTTTAAATGTAAAACGAACTAGTGAGGGTTGTAAAGTAAACTATTCAAACCCCACCTTCTAGTTTCTATCATATTGGTATCATTAGGAGCCACAAGGTGTCACTCAAAGATTTATAAATATTATACGGTATTTTAATGCTTGAATCGGAGTCTTATGGATTCCGACAAATATTAGAAGGGACATCTATGCAAATTCACCACGTTTTGAATAGTGATTAGTAGTACAGTGTGAAAAAAGTGATAGTTTTATTTATTGAAAAATAGCATTCGTGACATATGTTAAAATCTAAAAGATTAGGATCATTAGCATGTTATTACCATGGTGATTTTCAAACCTAGTGAACAAAATCCGGAAAACGGAGGAGAGAGGGAGGGAAACACATATTTGTTGATGTTATTCCTTTTTGAAAAACAAAGTAGATCTTTAAATAAGAGGACTTGCGGAAAAAAATAAAAACAAGCCTTAAAAATTGTTATTTATAATGCTTTTGACTAGAAAAGAGTATGAAAGAATTTTCATGTGTAATACGAAAAATAAATTTGGAAAACTGTTAATCATCCCACCAAAGGTAATAGTCAAGTCAATGAATAATAGATCGACCTTTTTGTTTCAAACAATATGAACAATTCATCATTTCCGAAGACAATGTTATAGTTAGATAGTTGACTTTTGCTAGTTTGAATACTATTATTACTAGTCTATAAGCACCTTGATGAAGGTTTACTCTAGCAAGAATTATAGTTATGGAGTTTTCTTAGGGCTCTACTCCTACAATGGAGAGGTAAAGGTTCACGATATTGAAGAAGTCAAAAGACTTAACGTACCTTCTCTTGATGAACTCATCAGAACCGCAAAGTTGCACGAAAATGATCATTAAGAAAGATTCCAAAATAGTCAAAGCAAAAGTTGAAAGGAAATCTCTTGCTTTAAAGGCTAAGAAAGAATCTAGTGATGAAGAGTGTTCAATTTCCGAAAGTGAAGACGAAGAATACGCCATGGTGGTAAGAGACTTCAAGAAGTTCTTCATCAAGAGAAGAGGCTTCTAGATCCGTTAACTGAAACTCGAAACCCAAAAAGACGTTCCAAAGAAGCTGAGACGACAAAAACGGTAAAAGTGATAGAAAATGCTTTAGATGCGGTGACCCGAATCATCTTATTGGAGAATGTCCAAAACCACCGAAAGACAAGAACCAAAGAGCATTTGTCGGAGGTTCTTGGAGTGATAGGTGAAGAAGATGATGAGAAAGTCAATAACGAAATGTGCCTAGTAGCTCAAGCATCAAGTAAGGTATGTTCCGCATCCTTCTACTTTAGTGATGAGAACTCATCAATAGATGAGTTAGTGCTAGACAATGAATATGATAAACTGTGCAAAATGAGTTTAAAGACAATCACTAAAAACAAAAGATTAAAAGCCACTAGAATTAATTAAGTCGAAATTAACTTAGTATTCTAAAGGAAAAAGTGTCTACACTCGAGAGAAAAAAAAATAGGGAGTTGAGTTTGATCTCGAATGTGTAACATTGTCATCTTGCTTAAAATTGAAAATGAAAAACTCAAAGAGATAGTCT
Organism: Tanacetum coccineum; assembly: GCA_026074375.1. NCBI lineage: Eukaryota > Viridiplantae > Streptophyta > Magnoliopsida > Asterales > Asteraceae > Tanacetum > Tanacetum coccineum. The sequence continues at coordinate 9,508 of BQNB010039311.1, read as the reverse complement.
CTAGATTTAATAAATATTGAAAAGAGTACAAACAATGTCTAAATGAAATGTTTTTTTAAGTATCAAAAACACCCTTCGTGTTTGATGATGAAAGAAGTGGGGTTTAGGATTTGATCAATTTGAAGGCATCATCTAGTCGGAAAATAAAGAAGAATATTATTAAATTTGTTGGAAAAGCTCAGAAAGAAAGAGAAAAAGGCTTCGTTCTTCTGATGGACGAGGTCCCATAAATATGGGCGCCCCCCAAAGTGTTCAGGCGGCCCCTAAAACAATTATAGGACCGTTACCAGTTGGTACACCTGGATTTGAGAAAAGTGTGTCTTTTCAAAAATATATTTTGGGTCCTAGATCAAAACATATAATAGTAAACAACGACAAAGTTCCCGTTGCTAGTGATAATGAATTCAAACAATTTTATAAACCATTATCAAAACCCGAAGTTGGATTTTTAAAACCTAATTTTAGATCAAAAACTCGACCACCTAGAAGAGTCATCAATAATTATCTTCGTCCTAAGACACCACAACCAAAAAGAAACATTGGTCGACAAAATCAACCACGTGGCTTTCCTGTAACTTGGAACAACTTCCCACGTCAAAGTTATATGCCATGGGAAATGTGTCTTCCATTTTCACATCCTAACCAATTGCATCAAATGCAAGGGATGTTTAGCACTAATCATTATTGGACCACATGAGATATTGGGGACCAAAATGTTTTGAGTGTGTTGCCATATATTAATTTAGATATGCCTGTGGAGTCGACTTGGACCCGATGTGGATGAGTGGATAAAGGATTAGCGTATGCTCCCAAACACATGACGGGTAACCATTAGCTCTTCTCAAGTAAAAGGATTACAACAGATGAGGGTTTATGCTATTTTTTTTGTGGTAGTATTGTAATATTCCCGGTAACTTCATTACTGAACTCTCTCAAAATAGGATAATGTTAGAACATTTTGATAACTTAAGATTTAACTTGGTAACTTAGGGACAAATTATGTAATAATAAGTGTAGTGTAACTTTCTTCTGAACATGATAGTGGAAATCACCTAAGGATGGTTAAGAGTCCATAGGTAGAGGGTATTAGGGAAAAAAAGCCTATATATGTGATGAAATTAGGAAATAATCCCAAAGATCAAATTTGTTTTAGCTATGATTGATGAATAATTCAACGTATTGTAGGACCATAGGGAGATTAGGTCACCGTTAAAATAGGTTTTGTTGTTTTATTGTTTATTCAAATCGTCTAAGGCATATAAGGGAATTAGTTTGAATTTAGAAAGAACTTTTACCCTAAGCTTTTAAATTTAAATCAACGATCTTACTGTGATTGCTTGCAAAATTAGAGAAAACAAGCACACGCTAAAATATAGTATAAGGCTAAGAATATTACAGTTCTCAATGACTAGATGCTTTAGAACTCCCTTATATGGATTCTTTTCTGTCCAACCCGCCGTACGGAAGTTATGGAGGGAAACCTCTACATTTAGTCATAGTAGATGATACTCTAGGTTTAAACTTGGTTTAGAATCCCTTTAAGGACAAAATCGAAGCTTTCGATCAATTCGAAATATTTAGTAAGAAAATTCAAAACCAATTAGGATGTACAATAGTGTCAATAAGAACCGGCCACGGTAGGAAATTTAATAATGAGGTGCAATTTGGAGAGTTTTGTAATGACAATGGAATTACAATAATTCTCAGCTTCTACGCCTCACTCCTCAAATCAAAAGTGCGTGGTGTTTGAAAGGAAAAATAGCACTTCTAAGGGAAATGAGTAGGACTATGTTGAATGAGCAATGTTACCATTAAAGTTTTGTTTGTAATAAGCAGTAGACACTTCAACATACATTCTCAACTGAATCCTAATTATAGCCATCCTAGGAAAAACACCTTATGAACTCTTGAGAGGTAGGAAACCTACTCTTGATTATTTTAGAGTGTTTGGAAGCAAGTGCTTCATTTTAAACATCAAAGACTACCTTACCAAGTTTGACCCAAAGTCATACGAATGTGTCTTTTTAGGATACTCCCAAAATAGTAAAGCCTACATTAAACACACTAGGAAAATCAAAGAATCACTCAACGTGACATTCGACGAGACTCATCCACCCTTTAAAACACCACCCTTGGTGGATGATGACTTAGATGAAGAATAAGCAATTAAGGTTACCGAAAAAAAACCTAGAAAATGACATTGAGGATGAAACTTTAGAGATTGACGAAACGGTCAATATTAAGGAATCTAGGAACCATCAACTAGAACATTTCATAGGAAACCTTAACCAAAGAACCCTTAGATCACAAGCCCAAAACCAAAGTAACTTCTTTTGTTTTATATTAGACCCTAAGAATGTGAATGAAGCCTTAGGAGATGAAAGTTGGATAATCGCTATACAAGAAGAATTAAATCAGTTCGTTGCTAACGACGTTTGGGAATTAGTTCCACAACCTAGGAATATGAAAATCATAGGAACTAAGTGGGTGTTTAGAAACAAGTTAGACGAGAATGTCATTGTTTCTCGAAAATAAGGGCAGGATAGTTGTCAAGGCTATATATAATCAACAAGAGGGCATCGAGTTTTGATGAAACTTTAATGCCCCCAGAGTTTGTAGACTTGAGTCATCAGGATATTATTAGCTTATGCTTGTGCTTTAGATTTTGAGCTATTCCAAATGGATTAAAAAGTGCATTCCTGAATGGTGTTTCATCAAAGAGGGAGTGTATAGTGGCACAACCTCTAGGATTCATTGACTTTGAAAAACTGGATCATGTTTATAAACTAAAGAATGCTTTATACGCTCTTAAACAAGCACCCAAAGCTTAGTATGATAGATTAAAAGGTTTTTTTTATTAAACATGAATATAAAATAGGAATGGTAGATAACACTCTTTTTATTAAAAAGAAAAATTCAAACCTCATCATCGTTCAAATATATGTCGACGACATTATATTTGGTTTGACTTGTCAAGACATGTGTGATGAATTTGTCAAAATCATGCATGACGAGTTTGAGATAAGCATGATGGGGAACTTAACTTCTTCCTTGGACTATAAATAAAACAAATGGAAGATGGTATTTTCTTTAATCAATCTAAATATATTAAAGAAATGCTTAAGAAATTTGGCTTAGAAGAATCTAAACCAATGAAATACCCCTGGCCTCGATACAAAACTCACGTAAGATGAAGATTGGAGTTTGGTAGATAGTACCATGTATCAGGTCATGTTAGTAGTTTCAATTATACCTAACGCAAGTAGCCCGATGCATTATTGTTTGAGACAGTGGTTGTGTGATATTGTTGGAGTTGCTGAGACTGGGTGGTTTGTGAGGTTTGAGAGTGATTTGGAGACTCAAAAACTGGTTCAGAAGTTGACGCAGAGAACACAGGTTCAGTTGTTGATGGGAAAGTGAATGTAGATACTGATGGTGATGGCATAGGGTATGTTTGTGATGGATTTTGTGAAGTCATTGTGAAGTTTTTATGAGTAAGAATAGTAAAGTTTCTTTAACAGAGGCTCTCTCCAGGCTCTGATACCACTTGTAGGTCCAGCCCTAGATAGATCTTTACGCCTGTTGAGGTTGTAGAGCACTTATGTAATCACAAGCAACTCTAAGAGAGACTCTAACAATTGAAACTATTGTTTACGCGGAATATAAACAACAGAGTTAAAGAATTACTAAAAACAATGATCCTCTATGGATCTTTTCTATTAATCACGAAAGTGTTTTTCTGATCGATTCAATCTCTCTTTTCATCCAAGGCCGTAGGTTTCTTAAATACGCATGAAACCCTAACTACTTGTTTCCTTGAGACTCGCTAAAAGCTAAAGTGATAAGTGTTATCACTTCCCAGGATATCTCATGCATATCCCTATCACTAACTAACTTTACTATCAACCCGGAGTAAGCATAATACTACCAGGACTAATATTGTACTACCAGCAGGAATAACTTTTGTTCTGCCAGCACTAACTATAACATTATCCTTACCAGTAGGAACTACATACCTACCAGCAGGAACTTTTACTCTACCAGTAGGAACTACATACCTACTAGTAGCAACTATCTATTACAAAATTCCTAACAATCCTCCCCTAAACTTGAATTTGACACGGTTAACTTCAAGTTTCTAGATAGATCTGTCTTTGAAAGCACCAGAGGATTGAACAGCAACACCTTGAAACCAAATGCATACTCCTTGACAGCAACATGAAGACCACCACAGCTACATGAATGGGTTTGATGAGCCTTTACCAAGTAGCCATTCACTCTTGGGCTAGTCAGTCCATTGGCACCCAGAAAGGGTCAGATCCATGGAGGACTGAGACCATTTTCAACTCTTTAGTACATGAAACATTGGCGAGTTGAGATCCCTAATGATTTTTGGCAAACCATCACAGCCATCAACGGATTTGATTATGTCTTTACCAAGAGCCGTACCCTCTTGGACTAGCCACTTTGCATTCCAAGAATATGGCAAGTGAAAACCATCCAGTTTTGGGTAACCTGGCAACCATCAACGGATTTTATAAGCCTTTACCACATAGCCGTTTGCTTGTGGGCTAGACAATCCTTGGGACCCAGAAAGGGTTACTCCCATGGTGGATTGCAAACCATCTCAACTTCTTAGTACTTGAAACATCAGTCAGTTGAGGGACTCTATGATTTTAAGCAAATCATTAAAGCTATATCAACTCATTCTGGTCATAGACCTGGGAATTGAAACCATACCTCAATTGATTCTAGCCTGATGGCCTGGTAATTGAGAACCAAAATTCAATTAATTCTAGCCATAAAGGCCTGGCAATTGAGAGCCATAGAGTGTTGCACCAAAAAAAATATTTTCCTTTAAATTAGATCACTGAAAGACAAAGATGAGCCGGAAAACCAAGTTGCTCATCTTGCAGTTTAAAAACCAAGTGATCCAGTCCCAAAAGAGTATACAAAAAAAACAAGATTTTCCAAGAAGCAAAAAAAACATTTACAACAAGCTGCACAAAATATAGAAGAAAATAGCAAAAAGAAATAGAAGATATATAACAAACTTAACAGTACCAGTCATGAACCTTAGGACGCCTGGAATCAGAAATTTGTTTCTTGAGAAAGGCAATCAACTGAACCGCAGTAGTAAGTTCATTACCCACTGTTCCGTGACAAATTTCCAGCTGATGATCGAGCATTCTTTCGATAAGGTTGACAGAGAGAGGATACTTCTTGTCGACAAACATATGTACAACAAGTCCACTAACTGTCTCCAACACATGAACACCAGAATAGGAATATAGCTTCCAGCTTTGAATCTTCCAGGTTTGTTGGTTCTTCCAAACATCACTACCATCATTCACTTCAGGTGAATCCATCAAAACTTTAAGATCTCCCCAAAGAACAAGACCAATTCCCGCAGCTTTCTTATCCTGATAAAATGTCATCACACGGCCATAAATGGTCATCAAATCTGCTCTAGTAACCAAGTGAAGGATTTCCCTAAGACTTGTGAAGCACTTGCGAGAGTTGTCTTTCCTGTAGAAGACATTGATCAAGCCTAATCCCGTAGGCAATAACTCCCAGTCAACAACATCATGGAAATTAACAGGTGTATCATCATCAGAAGCAGAATCCGCACCAGAAGCATACTTATTGCACACTTTGTGTTCAGCTTCAGGATCTCCGTCTTCAATAGGAATGGTAGAGTGAGAAATATGAACTCCTTTTCGGCCTAATCGCTTCTTCCGGGTACCAACCTTCTTGAGTGAGGAAGCAGCGTGTTGTGCTGTAGAAGCAGTGTTAGAAGGAACTTCAACTTGAGCGTCTGGAATATCCTGAGAGTGAGAAGGAGCAGCAACTTCCTCTTGTGAAACATTTTGAGAAGGAGTTGCACCTGCTTCTTCCTGGGGAACACCGTGAGAAGGAACCTCAAGGTTGACATCATCACCACCAGTCTTGAGTTTCTTTGAAGAGGCACGAGTCATTGGACTGCCATCTCTTTTGAAACCCCTTGTGAATGCAACAGCTCGTTGGATCTTATCAAACTCCTCTTGAAGCTGTTCAGAAGAGAGTTTTCGAACTTGAGCCATAGTCCAACCAGTGGAGTAAACAGCAGGACCTTGATTTTTCACATAAGTGCGCATATATTGCCTGAGCTGAGATGGTGTCATAGGCCTCTCCCTCCGTTCTTTAGCCCGTTGTTCAGCAAGTTCTTTTCTTCGAGTATTTACCAACTCAACCATCCGGGCTGCAAAATCATCATCAGTAAATTCAACCCCAAAAATGGTGGAAGTGAGGTCTGGATTTTCTTGAAGACGAGCCAAAATTATATCCCAAGCAGCATCTGAGTAGTTAGCAGCAGATGCAAGAACCTCTTGCTGTCTCTTTCTTTGGGCTTCAGTCATCTCGAAGTCTTGAGACATCTGCCTAGCAAAATTAGCATCCTTCATAAGAGATGCAGCTCTTTGCTTTTCGAAATCTGCGAGTTCTTGAGCTTGTAATCTCTGAGCAGCCTCCCAACCAAGTCTTTCTTCTTCCAATTGCTTGAAAGTTTTATCCTGAGTTAGAGTAGGTTCATCAACAGCAACACCTTTTCCCTTTCTGGCATCTCTAACAGGTGATGAAGGAGATTCAGGTGTAGTACCACTATCAGCAGGAATTTTTTCAGCAGCAGGAACAGAACTAGGGGAAGGAACTGTTGTGCTACTAGGAGAAACAGTTGAAGGACCAGTAGTAGCATCAGCAGGAACATCAGAACCACCAGCAAACTCATCAGTAGGAATAGAGGAACTAGGTGGAATATCAGCTTCATGAGAACCACCAGTAGGAACAGCTGAAGCAGCAGCAGCTGTAGCAGCTGCCTTAGCCAGCTTGATAAGAGGATCCACATCTAGCTCAGCATCCTCTTCCTTGTCAGAATCAGTCAATACAAACTTCCTTTTTCTTCCTTTGAGTTTATCCTCCAACAACTTTACCCTCTTAACCAGCTTTCCCACTACCTCCTTGAACAGCAGCTTGTGCGCTTTAAGTTCAGATTCTTGAGTATTCACTTTCTGCACAAGAGTGGACACTAGAGAAGACAAAGCTGTTAGTTTATCAAGAGCCTCAGCACCATCTGAGGTTGTACCTGCAGGTGGAGCTTGAGTAGACCTAGGAGGTGAGGTATGAAAAGAACCTCCCATTGTTTCATCTTCCACATTTGTGGAAGTGAATAGGTCAGGAGCAGACTCATGAGGTCTTGAAGAAGAGGCAATGTTAGGGTCTGAAGAGGGACCCTGCTCATTCACTGGAGCACTAGAAGTAGTAGTTGTTGGTCTAGGTGGTGTGGATTCATGATCATGAGAGTGATCAGGTTCAGTGATAGTCTCAGGGACAGTCTGAGGGTTAGATGGTGCAGCTTCCCCTGAACTTTCACCTGCAATTGCAGCTTGAGCAGGGGGAAGCATTGTAGCCAAAAGTGGCATGTGGTCCCCTTGAAAATTTAACCTCATGTTAGCAAACATTTTGCTTGTCAGTTTAAAAGCATGATATTGTTTGGTATTCCTAGGTTCAATTTCCAAAATCATTTGAAGAAACCTAGGAAACATCAAAAACTTTTTAGGATTGTTGATGTTGTTAACCATCCCTTTGAAAATATAGCTTGACCAATTATACCTCCTCCCCTCAGTCAAACAAATAAGAGCAATGGCCAATGAGCTTCCAAATTGATCTCAGCTACCTGATTTGGTACTGAGACAATGCATAATAGTGTGAACTAAGAACCTCCATTGAGGTGAGAATTTGTTTTTGTAGAAGGTCAGCTTGCCTTCACTGTGGTATCCAAGATTGTCCATACCTAAGTATATGTCAGCTATGGGCAAGTCCTCAACACCACCATCATCATCTAACTGAAGTTGGCTCCTAACTAATGATTCAGTGATAGTATTGGGAGTCCTATCAATGGTGGCCAGTATAGCTGGAGGGCCTTCCTCAGAAGCTCTGAGATAGGCCGTGGACCAGAACTGTTTAACGAACAAGTCATAGATGATGGGTTCATGGGTAATAGCATACCTTATATGCGAACCCCGCAAAAAGTCAAGAACTTGGTGATAATCGGCACTGCCTTTTGGTTTCTCCAAGAAACCCACCTTGTTGTGCTCATCACGATACTTACGTGCGGCCATTGATTTGATGATTACAAATAATGTGGTTGAGTAGGGGTGGCAATTCAGGTCGGGTTCGGGTTATCGGGTTCGGGTTGATAGGTTGGTGGGTCAGAAAACCCCAACCCGAACCTGACCCATTTAAATAATCGGGTCAGCTATGTCAACCCTAACCTGTTTACACATAACCCGAACCTGACTTATTTAACCCGTATATATACTTGGGTTGGCGGGTTAAATAGGTTACATGGGTTGAATAGGTTAAATGAGTTTCAGGTTGACCCACTTAACCCATTTTATATAGACAAGTTGGCACATTACACGAGTTAAATAGGTTAAGCGGGTTTACGGGTCAACCCGTTTAACCCATTTAACACATATAATAAAATAGAAATAATTTTTAATTTTAGAAAAAAAATCTTAAACGGGTTGGCGGGTCGACCCAATTAATTTATTCCTAACCCAAACCTAACCTGTTTAATAAACGGGTCAGATGGGTCGACCCAAACCTAACCCAAAATCTATTAGACTCAACCTGAACCTGTTAATTTTCGTGTCGGTTTCAGGTCGGGTTTCGTGTAGGGTCAGAAATTGCCACCCCTATGGTTGAGTGTTAGTGCTGGTGTATGTTTGCAAGGGTAAGTTATTACTGGTTGGTAGAGGAAATCGAGTTTTTTCAAAGAGTGAGTGGAGTGAGTAAAAAGGGCTGTTAATAATTAGGGTTTGATCTAAAAGATAATTTTAAGAATGAGAGTAAAGAGTAATTATCCCTTTAAATAGGTGACCCTTTGATGAATTAAATGCCCAACTGTCTCAACTATAACTTTGAATTAAAGTAAAACTCAATTTAAGACACCCGCTCAAAGAAAAGTCAACCCTTAAGAAAACTAAGACCAGTAGGAATTGTTCTACCAGTAGGAACAAGTAAAGCTACCAGTAGGAACTCTTACAACACCAGAAAAGACACTTAACCAATCCAAAATGAGTACGTTATCATCAGTATAAGGCCACATTCTCCATTTGAATTCACACTCATGAATCATTCATCTGCAAAAGGTTAGACCAAAACACACACAACATATACAATGAAAAGGAAAAATTTAACTACCAGAAGCAACTAAAACTATCAGTAGAAAAAATGAAAACTACCAGTAGAAAAAATGAAAACTACCAGAAGAAAAATATGTTGAAAACTAAGTGGTAAACATAAAAGAAAAACCTATTACTTAGAAAATTTTACAAAAGCAGCCCTCCCCTTGAACTTAAATCCTCCCCTTAACCATGGCATCTAGGGATTAAGCATCCCAATGTAAACCACTAGATGATTAAAACTAGGTCCATCAAATGCCTTGGTTAACAAATCAGCCACATTT
>BQNB010039310.1:0-48154 GCA_026074375.1 Tanacetum coccineum | reverse complement strand
ATGCAATTGGTTAGGATGTGGAAATGGAAGACACATTTCCCATGGCATGTAACTTTGACGTGGGAAGTTGTTCCAAGTTATGAGAAATCCACGAGGTTGATTTTGTCGACCAACGTTTCTTTTTGGTTGCGATGTTTTAGGACGATAATAATTATTTGTGACTCTTATAGGTGGTGGAGTTTTAGTATCTAAAATTAGGTTTTGAAAATCCAACTCCGGGTTTTGATAATGGCTTATGAAATTGTTTAACTTCATTATCACTAGCAACGGGAACTTTTACATTGTTTACTATTATGTGGTTTGGTCTAGGACCCAAAATAGATTTTTGATAAGACGCACTTTTCTCAGATCCAGGCGTAGTTCCTAGTGGCGGTCCCATATTTGCTTTGGGGGCCACCTGCACATTAAGGGGGTCGCCCATATTTATGGGACCTCCATCAGAGGACACCTTTTTCTGAGCTTTCACAAATTTTATTTCTTTAGTTCCACTAGATGATGCTTCAAACGAATTAAACCCTAAACCTAACTTTTCACCGGAGGGTTTTTGATTATTTAACATTTCATTTAAGCAATGTGTGCTCTTTTTAAACTTGGTTAGTTTAAGAGCTTCCTCTTTAAGCTTTTCATTTTCAACTTCAAGCATATGACATTTTACACATTCGAGATCAACTCCCTTATTTTTCTTGAGTGTAGACACTTTTTCCTTTAGAACACTAAGTTCTTTTTCTAAATTATTTCTAGTAGCTTTTAATCTTTTATTTTTAGTGATTATCTTTAAACTCATTTTGCATAGTTTATCATATTCATTATCTAGCACTAAGTCATCTATTGACGAGTTCTCATCACTAAAGTAGAAAGATTCGAAACATACCTCACTTGATGCTTGAGCTACGAGACATGTTTTGTTATTAACTTTCTCATCATCTTCTTCACCGCTATCACTCCAAGAACCTCCGATAAATGCTCTTTGGTTCTTGTTTTTCGGTGGTTTTGGACATTCTCCAATAAGATGATTCGGGTCGCCGCATCTAAAGCATTTTCTGTCACTTTTACCGTTCTTGTCATCACGGATTTTTTGGAATGTATTTTTCTTGTTTCGAGGTTGTCTCACGAATCTACCTCTTCTCTTGAAGAACTTCTTGAAGTATCTTACCGCCATGGTGTATTCTTCGTCTTCACTTCCAGAAGTCGAACACCCTTCATCACTAGATTCTTTCTTAGCCTTTAAAGTAAGAGATTTCCATTCAACTTTTACTTTGACTATTTCGGAATCTTTCTTGATGATGATTTCATGAACTTTGAGGTTCCCGATGAGTTCATCAAGAGATAGTGACGTTAAGTCTTTCGACTCTTCAATCGTCGTGACCTTTGCTCTTCATTTAGGATGTAGAGCCCCAATAAACTTCCTAACATAATTCTTGCTAGAGTAACCTTCATCAAGAACTTTTAGACTAGTAATAATAGTATTAAATCTAGCAAAAACACTATCAATAGATTCGTCTTCGGAAATGACAAATTATTCATATTGTTGAATCAAAAGGTCAATCTTATTATCAACATTATAAATAACCATTTTAGCTTCGTTATTTTTCGCAAGTCTCTTTTTAAGATCATCACTTTGTTTTTCAAAAGGGATAACCTCATCTAATCTAGTTTTCGAATTTTGTTCAATAGGTTGAAAATCACCATTGGTAATAACATGCCAAAGATCTAGATATTTTGATTTAACATATGTCTCGAATCTATTTTTCCAATAAACAAAACTATCACTTTCAAAAAGTGGTGGTCTTTGCATGGATTGCCCTTCTAGATATTTGTCGGAATCCATAGATCGATCCAAGCTTTAAAATATAGTATATTTTAAAAATCTTGAGTGACCTTGGCTTCTGATACAATTGTGGAAACAAGAATGGGGGTTGAATAGTTTACAGGTTTGTTTTACGTTTTAAAAGTTTACTTTCAAAATACTTAGATTCGAGTTATATGTTTAACCAATCAACAAAGTAAATATCTAAACTAATACTAAATAGCAATAACAACAATATGAAAGGACGAGAGAAGGAACAATCAAACCAAGTCACCAAGATTTATAGTGGTTCGGCTATGAAGCTCTTCTTTGCCATACTCCACTCCCCGAGTATCCTACTCAAGATTTCACTATGTCAACAAGCTCCCTTCAGGCGGAGAAAAACATTTATACGTCGCTTACGTTATTTTCCGACACTAAGCTAAATGTCGAGTCTTAATCTTAGCTAGAACCAATCTACCACTTCACAATCACTATACACTCACAAGATCTACACTATCGGATATACACACAATCTGAATCACACAATTACATAAGATAATTACAATAGAGATTTGATACTTAAATAGATAACTAAATAACACTTCTCGTTTTCTTTGTCGAAACAAATGTTCTTCCTATGCACTTGATAGAGAGGAGAGATGAGAAGAAGAGATTTAATCACTTGAAACAAGATCTAAGAATGTTAGTGATCAAGAGATTTAGCGAGAGAAAGAAAGTTTTTAAATAGAGAATGTTATCTGAAAAATTCATGCAAAGAGGTGTGTTTTTCTACAAGAAATAGTGTAGTATTTATAGACAAGAATCTCAACGGTCATCTGCTGGCGGTCCTGGCGGTCCCAAATATATATGGGGGCCGCCAGACCTATAAGGGGGTCGCCGAGTAGACTACGCTCTTGTTATTGTCCTTTTGTGGGGAAGGTTGTATCTGTTATGGAACCTTCCATTTTGGGGGAGAAATTTGAATTTCAAATTTAAGTTTTTAATAAAACTTTTCTTTTATTTAGAAAATATTTTGTATAATTATTTTTGTAAAATACTTTTGAAAAAATGTGATGGATAAGAGAAAAATATTTCCTTGATCACTAATCCTGCTTAATAATTTGTTTGTTCATACCTTAAGTGATTACTAATCTTAGAAACGGAATTTTACAATTAATGATTTGTAAACGTTTATTTTTATCGTAAACGTTTTTACGTTTTGTTATTATCAAAACATTGAGAGGTCGAAAAATATAAATAATGTTTCTAGACATTATTTGTATTAACAAAGCGCAATAAATATATATAAGAAATCGCAATTTATCGTATCTCAATTGATCCTTGTCTATAAAGGTCAGACAGGTTCACAACCCAAATAAGCGGATACATCCGGCATGGTTGCAAATTCGATGATTTACCGTCCTAATACGCAAAGGATCACAACTTATAACAATACAATCCACACGTTCCAAAAACTAATCGAAAGGATAATAAGCATCCAAAAGCCACATCGAAAGTCACCAACTGTATACTAAACGTCAATATTTCATTTCTGACAAGGCATGACAATTGATGAACCGGAGTCGCTTGATACATAAGAACAGATGGACACGTGCAAAGATTAATGACACCTACATAAGATAAGGAGTCAGTCCAAATGAAAACCAAACTGACAGGCCAACAAACAGGCCGTAGTAAGCCCAAAGAAAGCGAGGCAAGAATTTCACGCCACTTGTGGGACAGATTAAAACTCGAAGGATGAGATGCATTTACCATGTCTGCAAACTGAATAGTTTGCCCCGCTAAAATACAAATGAACACAGCCTTAAATAATCTAAATCTAAATCAAAGCTGCTTAAACTGATACATGTATAGTGAAGTGCCAAACTCACATATTAGTACTCGAAGGATGAGATGCATTGCCATGGCTGCAAACTGAGTAGTTCACCCCACCAAAATGCAAATGAAGTACCAAGCTTATCAGTTCATTATATTATAGTTACTACTAATTATCATCAGATGTGACGGAAACCTTAAATAATCACAACGTTAATCAAAGCTGCGTAAATTCGTCATAGCCTCCCACATATTAAAACACGAAGGATGGGTGATAACATCAAATATTTAATACTTTTTGGTATCAAATTCCCTATCAAAATGCTTGTAATTATCTCATAAATGCCTGAAAATGGTACTTAATTACTTATTTATTGTTTTCATGAAGAAATCGAGCATTTATGCAAGAAACACGGGTTTTGGACACAAAAACGAGCAAATATGGATTCTAAAGACGTTTTACGGAATCCCGCAAAGGTTACGCCGTAAAATATTTAAAGCAAGAATGGTCATCACAAAGGTTACGGCGTAATCACTTAGGATTACAAAGGTACTATGATAAGTTGGAATCTATCCTAGTGTAGGAATTGATCACCGCCTTAATTTCCCTAAATACTTAAAAAGCGTAGGAACTCTTTCAGAGAGGGTTAATAATCTATTTAGGTTATAGACAAGTCTTTTGGATGGTTGGTACTTATAAGCTACAACCAGATACCTAACATCGAGAGTTTCAGCAATTTAGGTCCTGGAAGATAGAAAGACCTCGATCGTCAATTCGGATCTGTCAATATTAGAACATTATAAAACGATACTTAGCGAAATATGTTTAGGTTGAGCGAAATATGTCATTACATGTTGGTGCGAAATATGTATTTGCATAAAACGTGCGAAATATGTAAATACATGAATCGTGCAAAATATTACAGGTGTAACATTTCATGCGAAATATGACATGTTTATGAAAAGAAACTCTGGCCAAATTTATCAAAATTTTGTGTGTTATGTCATGATTGTCTTTATGTTAATAGAACTCTGATTGACTGTTTGTCCTAGGTTGTATTTGACTTGTCAAGTTAATTGAGTCAGTTGACTTTGACCATTAACCATAGTTGACTTAATTCAAATAGTATGTTAATACGGACATAATTGCATGAAACCTAATCTTAGTCCTTATCTAAAATCAATCAAATCATCAAGGATAATCAACCAAATTTGTAAAATATATCTGTTATGTATATAAAACTATACTAGTTAATTCTTAAGCAGAATCATGAATCAAGAAGCTATTCGTTAAGTGAATGCTCATGATGAAAAGTGGGTTCCCAATAAGGATAGATTTACGATCAGTACTACTAATGTTAGATTGGAGACTACTGTGCCATAGAAGGAAGAAACTTTTTAAGTTATCATTGATGTCATCAAGAACTCTACCTGATACAACGCATTCACCATTTCTGCTGAAGTTCTTGAAATATTTATGTAGTGGTTCTGGTACACTGTTGAGAAGGTCAAAGACACAAACTCTTATGAGTTTCGTCTTGCTAACAAGAAGTGCTTAGTAGATGCTGAAGTGTTTCAGAAGATTCTTGACATCTGTCTAAGAGTTCAAGGAGTAGAGTTTGCTAAAGTTTTAGATGATGAGACTACTCTTACCTTCCTCATTGATCTTGGTTATAAAGGTCCACTATACAAGCATCCCAGCATGTATGTGGACCACATGCATCAACCATGGAGAACTCTGGCTGCCGTTATCAACAAGTGTCTCTTAGGTAAACCTGCAAGCAATGATAGGCTAAGAAAATTAAGGATTGACATCCTATAGGGAATGTTCTACAAGGAAAATGTTGACTACCCTAAATTGATTTGGGAAGACTTTGCATTCCAAATCGACCACAGGCAGCTGAAGAATGGCAGACGTGAAAACATGCCTTACCCCAGGTTCATCAAAATCATCATTAATCACTTCCTCTCTAAACACCAATCCCTCACCAAGCTACAGTACTTACACGCCCACACAATTAAAGATGATGGTATTGTAAGCAGATTGAAAATTTTTAGTATTAGTGAAGACTTTCAATAATATGGACTTACCATTCCTGAGACTATGCTGACTGAGGGGATAAAGCAATCAGAGTCATATCAGATGTTCATAAAATAACCCACTGGCTTAATTCCTCCTAAAAAGAGAAAAGGTAAAGGGTCCCAAGGGAAGAAGAATGAAGATACTTCTGAGGCAGACGTTGATGTGTTTAAAGAATCTGACTCTGAACCTGCCAGAAAATGAAATAACAGTAGAAGTGTAATCAAGAAGAAAGTCAAAATTTCTGTAGATGATAACATCATACTTGAACCAGACATAGCTTTAGAATTAGGAAAATATATGTGCTTAACAGCGGCTGCCGAAGAGGAAGCAGCAAGGCAAGTCCATGCTACACATGCAAGGATTGTGACTGAATATGTTCTTGAGCCTGCTAGAAGAAGACCATCAGGTATTGCCTTCAGAGATACGTCGAGTGTGTCAAAGAAGATGTCTCTAGATCCGTCTCAGAAGCTCAAGGGCATTCAAACTTTAACTCCTGAAGAACAACTTGTTGTTGACAAAATGAAAGCCCTCAAAGAAGGTAAGAAAACCAGCAAAAGACTGCCAAGTACTGGAGGCTCAAGTGAAGGAACTGGTGTTTCACCAAGGGTTCCTAATGAGTCAACAGTCATACATGCTACCTCAAGTAAAGGAACTGGTAATAAACCAAGGGTTCCCGATAAGGACAAAGTTACTTCTGAATCCAAATATGATATTATACTTGAATGGGGATCAAAACAAGAGAGTGAATACTATGAAGAAGGAAATAATGATGAAAATATTGAATGGGTAGACACTAATGAAGAGGAAGAGAAGAATGATGACGATGATGACAAAAGTATCGATCTTGAAAAGACAAATGCTAAAGAAATCGATGATGAATTTGTGCATAGTAAAGAAAATGTACAAGACGATGATGAAGAAACAGATGATGAGTTAGTACATGCTGATGAACAAGTGAATGACGATGAGGATGAAGAGATGAAAAATGTTGAAGATGCTAACACATGGAACGGTGATGAAGAAATAACTGATACAACAAAGGTTGATTATGAAAAGACAGAAGTGGTAAAGGATGATATCAAGAAAGCTGAACTTCCTCCAAAAAGCTCAAGCTTATCTATATCTTTAGGGTTTGGTAACCAATTTCTTAACCTTTCTTTTGATACTTCTATAATTGGCACTATTAAGGATACTACAGATGTTAAGATCAACGCTTTATTGTATGTTCAAATTCAACAAGAGATACCACATATCTAGTCTCCATCCGTACTTATTGTACTAGTTTTTGTGATTATTGAGCCCTCGGTCCTCACACCTATACCCGAAACTCCTTTAGTAGGTCCTGCAACAACTCTTATACCTCCTTCAACTGTCTCCTCTATATCACATGTACAACTATAAATAACAACATCAATTCCTTAACCACCAATCACCGCCGAAGCTCCATTTGTCACAACAATTATAGATCCACTCCATGCTGTTATTCAAAGAGTATCTATTCTGGAGAAAGATGTTGAAGAGTTAAAAGAGGCTAAAAATACTACAACACTCTGTGCTTCACTTAGATCTGAAATACCATCAGCTGTTAATGCATATCTTGGATCCAGTCTGGGAGATGCACTTCAAAAAGTGCTTCAGAAACATACAGAAGAACTGATACATAAGTATCTACAGCAAGTTGCCTATAAGGAGATGATTGAAGAGTCCGTGCAAGCAAATATTATTAACGAGGTCAAGAATTTATTGCCAAAGTTTCTACCCAAGGCAGTATCTGACTTCGCTACTCCTGTGATTCAAAAGCACGGTAAAGAATGCACTTGAGAAGACTCCACTCCTTATAGCTCAATCCTCTTCTCAAGCTCCATCTTCTCTCAAAGCAGCAGAGTCATTGTCTGAATACGAGCTGAAGATAATTATCTTTGACAAGATAGAACAAAGTCGATCCTATCTAACTCATGACAAGAACCAAGTCTTATTTGATGCATTGTTGAATTCAATACTTCTTTGATGATGTTGTTGCACGTGGTCAAGCATATCCAAAGAAAGTTCTGAGAAAAAGAGATCGTGATGATGAAGACCCTTTAGCTGGACCAAACTAGGGTAAGAAGACCAAGAGAAGTAGAACTAAAGAGTTTGAGCCCTTAAAGACATCATCTAATTCCAAAGATACATCAAAAGGTAAATCTCCTGCCAAAACCTCTAAATCTGGCAAATCTGTAACTATAGAAGAACCAGTTGAAGAATCAATTTTTGAGATAGCCTTTGATGACATTGAACAAACTGTTGATGATGTGGCTAATGATGCTGATCAACCACCTGATGAATCAACTCAGACTAAGGACAAAGATCCAAAGAAAGATTAGTTCAAACAACCTCCAAGGCCTCCTACACCTGATCTAGAATGAAACAAGCATCAAGTTGTAGTTAATCAACCTGAACAGCCTTGGTTCAACAAATTGGTGTTTGCTTTAAAGGATCCGCTCACATTCGATGAACTGATGGCCACTCTGATTGATTTCTACAATTATGCCATGAATCGACTCAAGATAGACAATCTTACTTAAGCACACTTAGTAGGACCAGTCTATGAACTGTTGAAAGGCACATGCACAAGTGATGACACCAAATAACGTCACTTTTATAACATCATTTATCCCATTTAACTAACCTATTTTGTATGATTATTGCAAGAATTATTACTTAATCATTTGTATTTGAGAATTGCAGTAATTATGGAGTACTTGGTGAAGATTAGCAAAAAGTCACGCATTCTGGAGCTTAAATGAAGAGATTTGAAGAAACTGACTCTGACATCCTATACGCCGTATCCATCAAGGAAGATACAGCGTATATGTGCCTGCACTTCACAAGAAACCACGAAGACCTAAGACCAATACGCTGTATCCAGAAGGAGTCTATACGCCGTATTCAATTTAAAGTAATAAAATATTCTGGAAGATATCGAACGTGGTCCCTACTCTAAGAAACCCCCGATACGCCGTATCCAAGACTTTCAATACGCCGTATCGACTAAATTCCAGACCCTATAAATAGAAAACCTAAAAATGGGTTTTTAGTGTGCTTGATCATATTTTCGATACCTTAACCACAAAAGTCGATTTTCATAAGCGAAGAAGAGGTCAAGCAAAGCTATCAATTCCATAGGAAACACTTTGTAATCTCCCATACTCTAGTAATCATGTGATTTTTGGTATCATTCGTTTAACTCGGTTAGTTTACCTTGGTTGGATTACTACTCTTGAATTGATTATGATGTTTAAGGGCTAATACCCTTGGGTATTAGCCATTATTATGAAGATTTGAATGTTTGGTTTGTTTATGTCAAATGCTTAATTTATCGTTGATTGCTTATTTATGTTTATCAATTTATACTTGTTTACGTGCTTTTGTATGCGACCTATCATTCAACTGGATCTAGTGATACCGACCACATTAGCTAGATGCCGTGATGGCTCTCCATATAGTGATTTATATATCTAGACCAATAGGATCACAAATAATAACCTATCTTCGCCTTTAGATTAGTAAGCTTAGTTCGACTGGCATGTGACCCTTCGGATCAACGTGTACGTTCTTAATCAATTGGTAATGACTTAACCAGTGGGGTACTAGTATATAAATGGCCATTAAGAATTAAGTGGGTAAAGTCTCTATGAGCTAGGGTTTAACAAGGTCGCCATTGCTTTAATCCCTAAGATAGATTATAATCAGCAAATAGAATGCTTTATGCGGATACGTTTAATTATGATAGAAGTCTACGTGTCTAGGTCTTAAGAAGAAGTAACGCCTAAGTCTTAAGAATGATATGCCGTCTCGAGATAAGTTTTCATTGCACTAAATAAACAAACCAACATTCTAATTGGATTAATCATGGTTAATACAGTATTTTTATATTTGGCTAGATGGCTCTTCTATCTTTTGTCTATCTGCTTGCGTATGTTATTGTGTCTTAAGTAGATCTAAGTCACCACAAACCGGTGCCTGTCTCTCAGGCTGAAAACCCCCTTTATCCGTTAGAATTAGGATTAACATAGATTTAGCATAGGTTTAACATAGAATAGAATTAACATAGTTTAAATTAAATTAGTTTAGTTAACCAAAATATTGATAAAATAAAAGATTAGTTCTTGCTCTTAGTGATCGACACCTTACTTACCACGAAACTCCATCTGACCAGGTACACTGCCCGTTTACGTGTTGTTTTAGGTAAAGTCGGCAAAATATAAATAAAAACTTAAACTATCATAAAATACACCTACACGACGACACCATCAAGTTTTTAGCGCCGTTGTCGAGGAGTGAAATTTTAATCTTGATTTTTATTAATATTTTAGTTTTTAACAATAGATTAGATCTAACCCCTAGGATTAGTGTAATTTAGATTAATTAGCATAATTTAGATTAGTGTAAAATTTTGTAAAATTCTGTATATTTGTGTATTTGCTTGTATATTTGTTTATTAGTTTGTTTGATTTAATTGTTTTCTATACATTGTTCTAGTCGATAACCTGATACGGCGTATCCATTTCTATTGAATACAACGTATCCAACTTTCTAAACCAATACATTGTATTCAGATCAATCGAATACGGCGTATCGGTCTTCTGATACAGAAACAAAGAAGTTTTTCATACTCAAACTTAAAGCTTGAATTTTTATACATGCCTTTTTCCAACTGGTTCTACTGATAATTTTCTGGTTATTTTCAGTAACAATGACAAAGGTAATCAAGGAGGAGTTCGGCAAACTTGAATCTCTTAAGATCGATGATGATTCATTCGCTTGTAATACATCAGTTGAAATTTTTCACAAAGAGTTCAACCGGATGAGCAGAATGGATGATGATTTGTTTACCTGTGAGGTTGAAATTTCTAGACTTGCTAACATTCCATGTGACTTAAATGAAGAAGATGATTTGGAACAACAAATGACACATGGATCTAGTGATGATATGGAGTATGATCCATTTAATGTCAAATTTACTAAATGGTTAGCTTCAAAATTCTATAACCACAAGACAATGGATCATTATACGAAGAACACACTATGGATTCATTAGGCTAGAGGAGATGATAAAGTTGAACTCACTGACAAAGAATCCTCTGATTCTGATGATGAAGATGAAGTTACTAAAATCTTTAAGATCGATACTAATGTATTTGACTTTGAGACACCTATTTGTAGGGCCTTCAAGGTGTTTAATTATCTTTTATAAATCGATCCAGATGTGCTTATCAAAAATATTAAGGGTTTTAAAACTTACGAAGATTATAAGGATGACTGAAATTATGAATGGAATGAACATGTGCCATGGGTGCATGAAAGACCATGGACGGATAATGGAGTATGGGAAGAATCCACTCCAGTTAGACATCATTGTGAGCCATTTAAAAATAAAAATGGATGTTCGGAATGGCCTGCCTATAGCTAAAAAGATGATGGATATTGTAACGAAGGGAACTTGCCTTGAGCTTACATAGTTGGAAACACACTCAATTACCAAGATTTAGAATGGTACGAAGCTTTGAAGGATGGAAAACTTAAAGGCGAAGCTTTAAAAAATAAAGCCATCATGAAAGGAATGATTGATGATGATGATGAATCACATAATAATGGTTGGAAAAGATAGGACGGATATGAGAATGCCATCTATTATCATGAAGAAAGAGAGAATGAAGAAGAACATGGAAATGATGAAAGATGCGAATTATTTGATAACCCTCACCAAGAAGCTTCGGTTTACAATATAAAAAGATTTGAAATGATTAAATATTCATTCGGTGAAGACGAAGAGTATGTTGCCATAAAAGAATATGAATACGATGATTTGACGTACACAAACGAAGATGCATGCCGCACGTACCAAGAAATCTTTCATAGGATGGACGAAGGGTGGATGGTAACGAGAGCCGGGTGAAAGAAAAGTCTAACTTAAAGACTGGCTGAAAGAAAAGTGCTTCCCGAGAGACAACTCAGATTATTATTTATTTTTATCGAGTCTGTCTTCCCAGACATCAATATGGTGTATGCGCTCCATAACATACGGCGTATTGAATGTCTGGACATTATTAGTCCTTTATTTTTTAAAAACTTTATTGTCACATCTGTCTATAAGGCGTATTCATGCACATGATACGGCCTATTTGGCAGACTGACTCATATTGTTACTTTTTATAAGACTCTCTATATGGCGTATTCTAGTTTATAGATACGACGTATTGACTGTCTATACAATTTTTTTTATTATTTATTAACCGTAGGATACCCGAGATAGGATTTTGCATGTTTTTCCTATATTTTGCATAGGACCTCGCTGGAAAAGAAGTCGCCAAAGTTGTTGAAGTATCGATCATCTGGAATCCTATGTGTGTTGTAGTCATGCTAGTATCCAGACGCATTTACAACACATATTCTTGCTCATAAACTTAACTTGGAGAATCTACCGAGCAAAACATCAGGGGAGTTTCTCGTTCTAATTCTTGTAATTTCCCGTTTTTAATGTTTTATCTATAAAATGAGGACGTTGTATAATTTAAGTGGGGGAGATGGGAATTCGAACGTTACTTGTTCTATTTTTCACATTAAAATGCTTAAATTATGCTTAAATTTAAAAAAAAAATCAAGCATACTTTTGTGAAATTACTAGTTACATAACCTGCACAGATAACACTTATTAGATATTGTGAGGTTTCAGGTTTATCCGTTTCCAAATGTTTACCTAAATTCTACAAAAATATGAGTGTGTTGGTGATGTTGTAGACTTTAGAACTTGGCTTCGTATATCTATTCGAGACCACAATAATTAGTACTATGGATTTAGATGGAGTAACTTGTTTAAATTGGTAAATTTCTAGGATTACACCAAAAAAGCCTTTATATGTTGTTTTATTAACTAACTACACTGGTTAGTTAACCCCTGTATAAACCCTTTGTTTACTCTCATTTTAAGATTAAGATACCCTTAAAAATACCTGTAGAGCCAATCCTTTAGGATAACACCAACTATTTGTTTCATTACACCTTTTCACATTAGCCTACCCTATTAGATTAAGTCCATTTATCAGTTGCTAGTTTCTTAAAGTGTAAAGTATATATTTCCTGTGTCTTGTGTCATTTTCTATCTCTGGTATGGTTGGGAAATTTGCACATTGCAATGGGAATGTAAAAAGTAGTCAAAACTCATGTATTTTTACTATCATCACAATTATTGGTACGTCCGAAGAACAAAGAATCATGGAAGAAATTATCCGGAGTTATTATGATCGTGAAGATAGTGAAATTACACCGAGATTTGTAGTTTGGTTTGTTTAATAAAATCAAAAAAATTAGAAAAATCGCAAAAACAAGGAGCAAAGTTTAAAGATAGTCGTATCGTTAAAGCTTAAACCAATGAAATTATTTGAAGGATCGATTATTCGTTGATGGATTGTTATAAATCGACAATGTAAAGTTTTGTATCAAGTAGTAGATATCGTCACTTGTCTTCGTAAAAGTATGTAAACTATTAGATGATTGGGAGTTGACCGTTACGGGAACGCCAACTAAGGTTGTTGTTTTTTATCTATGATCAAGACGTTTTGTATATAGTTGTGTCTTTATAATGGTAACGGTCGGGAAAAAAATGTCTAGCAACTTGTACCTTATCTATTTGGACTTAATCTATTTGTTTTGTGAATTTTATTTAACAACAATTTATTTCCTTTCCTAATCATTAACCTTGGGCTTTACTCAAATGAGGATGTGATCGAGTCATGCATGTCTATTCCGTCATTACGGCCATGTATGTGTGACTCAACTTCCTTGTTGGTTTATTACTTTCAGTAAAAGTTAGAAGATCCACACCCTATATCATTCTTCATCCTAACCCTTGGTTAAACTCGAATGAGGATGTGATCGACCACACATGTCTATTCTGTCATTACGGCCATGTATGTGTGATTCAGCTGCCTTGTTGGTGTGGTACTTTTGGTGAAACATTGTTAGAATGATCAACCCTAAGCCTTATTATAAAAACCCATTTTACCTTTATAAACTTGTTACTCCTTAGCTCTAGTGGTGGAGATGTGTATCCTTGCCAAGCCTATGATAGAATACTTGTCATGACCGAGCAATTGAACGAATTAGTTACATGTTACCACATAGATGAGTTAAGTGATTTGAGTGTTTTCATCTACCTATTTCTTAAGGTGTTTAGTTGTGTACTTGTAATTGATCAAATAAATTCTTAAACGGAAAAAATCTGTTGGGTTCAGTTCCTGAGTCCTTTAGTCTTTCAGTAGATTTAAACGTAAAACCCCCTAAGTGTTTCTCAAGATGAAGTCTTTCAGCTTGAGTCGTCGAAGCTTCTTCAGCGTCAGCTCTTCAGGTCCTTAAAAGATTGGGAAGTATCTTCACTTTAGGTTATGCAACGGTACAAAAACTAAAGAAGGCCCTTGGTTGGAGCTTCTGTTCAGCTTGGTTTACAATTCCAAGCTGAACATTGTCTATCTCCTTAACAGAAGCTGAAACATGTTGTTTTACTTCTAGATGGTTTACAAGGCGGGAAAAAGATTGCTTTATGTCAAAAGGAATAAATAAATCTCCTTAGGAAAGGTTATTTCTAAAGTTGGTATAGAAGTACATCAACTTTCCTTAAAGGACTATACCTGGTACTATAAAACATGTGTACATTAAATGGTAGCTCAACCACCTATTAAATACTTGACATGTATATTAGGTTAACTTGTAAACCCTAATCCCTTTTCTTATAAAAGGAAATGGATTCCAAGAGTAAATGTCATCTCTTACAATTAATGTGATACACACTGAAGAGTTCATTTATCTCTCAAACAAAGTGACTCGTACTACTGAAAGCTGAAGCTTCAGTTTAGTCATAACAAGTTTGTTTTCTTATTTCTCATAACTTTGGTTAGAGAATACGTTCGAAGGAGATAACACCTCAATTTTCATTCAACCACCTTGCAATTCTGCAAGCAAGGTGTGTCATAGATTCTTTATTTGATTCTAATAAAAGTCTATACGTACTTCTGTGTGTTTTAAACTTGTTCTTTATATTACTTATATATATTTGTTTAAAACTCACTTGGTTGCTATGGAATGTGATTAGTCTAATTTGATAATCTTTATATCACATTCCTAGGGACCAACAAGTGGTATCAAGGCCTTCTGGTTTATAAAATCTCGTAAAAAAGGTTATATAAAGGCTCAAAGATTTTTAAAATCAAGATCCATCTTAAATGGGAGCAGTAGAGGTACCATAGACTCTTGAATATAGGGGTGTCCAGCTAAATGCCGCTCATGTACTAGAGGTGGAAAATTTCACCAACTAGAAAAAGAGGTTCATGTGCCACATTATTGGTATTGAACCTCAATTTGAAAATATCATCAAAACGTTCCTTTTATCCTCATGACAGCTGGTCAAAGGAAGACAAAGAATCAATGGACTAGAGATGAGAGAAAGGCTGCTGACCTAGATCAGCGACTTAAAAGTTTCATCATGTCTGTTCTTCTAGATGACCAAATGAATTCTGTTATAAATTGCTTAACAAGTAAATCAACATGGAATGACCTGATACTGTTTCATGAGGGCCCTTTGATGTGAAAGAAAGTAGGGTCATGGACCTGAAATTATGCTATAACACCTTCAAATTCAAAGAAGGTGAATCTCAATCAAAAACTTTAACCAGATACAAAGCTTTGATGAATGAGTTAGTAAATGATGGCATCAAACTTTCAAAGCTTGAAATAAATACTGGTTTTATAAATGGGTTACCAAAAAAGTGGCTAAGTTTCTGCCAAAGTCTCAGAAACACAAATAATGTGAAAGATTCTGAGCTTGCTTCTCTATTTGGTAAACTCAAATATGAAGAAAACCTTATAGACAATATTTATGAGACTGAAAAAGAATAAATCTCTTATCTCTGCAACACCTCTGTCAACAACTTTCTTTTCTTCCTTTATTGTCCAGGACTTTCAAGATAGTCCTGATGATAAAGAGGATACAAGAAGCAGTCATGAGTATCTGAATGATCTAGAGGAAGAATACCAAGAAAGAGCTCTTTTAGCCAAATCTAAAAGATTCTTCAAGAAAGGTACTCAAAGGTTCAGCATTGCAAAAGAAACAGACCAAACTAAATGTCACAAATGTGGCAAGAAGGGTCGCTTTGCAAGAGACTGCTGGTCAAAAACTTCAGTTTCCACATATCAGTCACCCTCTTAACCAAAACCTTTTAGTTCCCCTCAACACAAACCTGAACTAAGGCCTACCAAAGACTTTAAAGCCAAATACAACAAAGTCAAGGCTAAACTGGCTCTCCTGAGTTCAAGTGGTTCAGCCTCTAAAGCTTCTATGGTAAAGAACAAAGGTCTTATCGCTGAAGCCTATGAATATGATGAATAAGAAGTGTCATCAATGAGATGGTGGAAGTAAAAGTACTCATGGCACTAGCTGAAGAAAATGATGCTATCAGCCAAGAAGATGCCAGAAATGGTGAATGGGTAAAGATCTCTATGAGAAAGGTACACACTCTTCTTGAAATAAAAGATAATGACGATTGGAAAGTCTGTCTAGATTATTTGTGTACTGATCTAAATTATGATGAAGAACAAAAAAGTAATCTTTTGTTAAAACATAAAAATCTTGTTCATGAACTGAATACATGCAAAGAACAACTTTTAGTATTAAAACAAGCAAAACTTGATTTTCTTACCATGTAGCATGTAAACACTAAAATTCTCAAGAAGAATAAAAAATGAAGAACTGAACTGAAAGAGCTAGAATAAATCACTAAAACATGGCTTAACAGTTCTAACAAAGTAAATCAGTGTATCAGTAAATAAATCCCCTCTCAAAAGAAGAGAATTCTGAGAGTTGATCAACTCAATAAAGATCCCTCCAATTTAGGGCAAAAAGACCTAGTCTTTGTAAAATCTTCTGCCGATGGCACAAAAGTGACCATACCTGGTGTTGAAAGACCCTCGTTGTCTGAAACTGAAGGTTTTATTCTGTGAAATCATGATACTGGTAGGATACTCCCAGCTGATTCACAAAGAAACACAACTGATCCTTTAGTTGATGTCACTGACTCTTTAAAGACTATTTATGATTCATCAGATGAATCTTCAGTTTGTAGCAACCCTCTTCCTCTACTGAAGAAGTTGGATGGTGTTGAACCTATTTCTAGACCAAAGACTATCAAATCAATTTTGAGGTCAAAATCCACATTCAAAGATGAAGCTTTAAAAGGTGTCATAATAAATGATCCATCCTTAACTCCTGCTAAGGGTAACAAAAGCTCTTTAGCTTCAAAAGTTCACTCAGCTCCTGCTGGTAAACTAAAGAGTGTAAAAATTGAAGATGATCCTCCTTTAGCTATTGTAATGAAAGAACTTAACAATCTAAAATTACAAGTTAGCAAGAATCAATCATCTTACTCCAGAAGTAATCAATCACAATAGGTTCCACAAAATGCACTTCAAAACAAATACAAAACACAATTCAAAAAGAGTTGTGATTTATGTGGCTTAAACAATCATCTCTCTGAAAATTGTTATAAAGTTCTATTTTGTAAAAGGTTTTATGGTATGAGAAAAATGATATAGTAGAACTTGTGTTATGTGAGTTTATTTTTCCACCATGAACATGTTCTCAACATCGCAACAGTCTGCGTAGAGCTTCTTCCAACGATTTTAAATCCCATAGACCATCAAACGCTTCTTCCCCATGGCACACACTTTGGTTGTATAGGATAATTATCTAATGAATGTTTATACTATCCCATATGTGGATTATGTGGAAGTTATGACCATGACATAAATGGTCATAATAGGATTATCTCTCTAGAAAGAGGAGATTCAACTTAAGAATTCCTCAACATACCAACAATGATCACTTGTTATTGAATGGTTTAAAAAGAGGTGAAGCACTTAAGCTAAAAAGGCTGGAGGCCTAATAATCAACTAGGGTGAATCTTCAAAATTCTAATAGATACAAGACTCCTACTAAAAGGTGGGTTTCTGAGCGAAACTAACCATTCTAAACGTATTTGTGCAGTGTGACATTAGGAAGCCCATCTGGTACCTAAATAGTGGATGCTCAAGGCATATGACTGGTGTCAAGAGTTAACCTACACAAAATTGTGGAACAGTCAAGACCTTAAAGTTGTATTTAGCGATGTCTTAATGCACAATTGAAGGTTATGGCTACTATTAAATGTAATGGTATAATGTTAAATCACAATAGGTTCCACAAAATGCACTTCAAAACAAATACAAAACACAATTCAAAAAGAGTTGTGATTTATGTGGCTTAAACAATCATCTCTCTGAAAATTGTTATAAAGTTCTATTTTGTAAAAGGTGTGAGAAAAATGATCATAGAACTTGTGATTATGCTGAGTATATTTCCACCATGAACATGTCTCAACATCGCAAAAGTCTGGGTAGAGCTTCTTCAAGATTTAAAATCCCAAGACCATCAAAACGCTTCTTTCCACCTTGCACACACTTTGGTTGTATAGATCATTTATCTAATGAATGTTTATACTATCCCATATATGGATTATGTGGAAGTTATGACCATGACATAAATAGTCATAATAGGATTATCTCTCTAGAAAGAGAGATCAACTTAAGAAATCCTCAACATACCACAACTGATCACTATGATATTGAATGGTTTAAAAGAGGTGAAGCACTTCAAGCTAAAAAGGCTGAGGCTCTAAAATCAACTAGAGGTGAATCATCAAATTCTAATAGATACAAGACTCCTACTAAAAGGTGGGTTTCTGAGCGAAACTAACCATTCTAAACGTATTTGTGCAGTGTGACATTAGGAAGCCCATCTGGTACCTAAATAGTGGATGCTCAAGGCATATGACTGGTGTCAAGAGTTACCTACACAAATACGTGGAACAATCAAGACCTAAAGTAGTATTTAGAGATGACTCTACATGCACAACTGAAGGTTATGGCTCTATTAAATGTAATGGTATAATGTTTACAAAAGTAGCATTTGTAAATGGTCTTAAGTACAATCTAATTAGCATCAGTCAACTCTGTGATGCTAGGT
The DNA here is from genome assembly GCA_026074375.1 of Tanacetum coccineum. NCBI lineage: Eukaryota > Viridiplantae > Streptophyta > Magnoliopsida > Asterales > Asteraceae > Tanacetum > Tanacetum coccineum. The sequence goes on along the minus strand of BQNB010039310.1, from coordinate 29,356 downwards.
ATATTGTTCAGTTTGATAAGAAAAGAGGAACAATCTTCAACTCCAACAAAGAAGTTGTAATGATTGCTCCAAGAGTAAGAGATATATATGTTCTTGACATGACATCTTCTGCTCAAGAATCATGCTTCTTTGCCAAAGCTTCTGAAAATCTGAATTGGCTTTGGCATAAAAGACTTGCTCATCTAAACTTCAACATAATCAACAAACTGGAAAAATAAAATCTTGTTATTGGTCTTCCTTCACTTGTCTACTCAAAGGAAAAACCATGCTCATCATGTGAAAAAGGGAAAGCATCATAGAGCCAGTTTCAAAATAAAACAGACATCTTCTATCAAGAAATGTCTTCATCTTCTTTATATGGACTTATTTGGACCTGTAACTCCTAGATCCATTAACCATGAAACATACACCCTTGGCATTATTGATGAGTACTCAAGGTACACCTGGGTATACTTCTTAAAAAAGAAAAGTCAAGAACCTAAAACCATCATGTCCTTCATCAAAAGAGTTGAAAATCAAAATGACATCAAAGTCAAACAACTCAAAACTGACAATGGTACTAAATTCAGAAATAGCATTCTTGTAAACTTTTGTGATGAAAAAGGGATTTCTTAGAATTTCTCTTCTCCCTACACACCTAAACAAAATGGTGTTGTTGAGAGGAAAAATAGAACCCTCATAGAAGCTGCAAGAACAATGCTTTCAGGATCTGTCTTTTCTAAATAATATTGGATAGAAGCTGTAGCCACTACATACTACACTCAAAATAGATCCACCATTGTGAAAAGACATCTCAAAACTCCTTATGAAATTTTTTGTAAGAGAATCCCAAACATTAATTTTCTTCATGTCTTTGGATGTCCAGTTTACATCCACAATCATAAAGATCACTTGGGAAAATTTGATGAAAAAACTGATGATGGTTATCTTCTTGGATACTCACTTGTTTCTAAGGCCTTCAGAGTATTCAACACTAGAAGACAACAAATTAAAGAAACCTATCACATCACATTTTATGAAAGCCCTGATGCTATCAAATTCTCAAAACCTTCAGTTGACGACATCAACATTGCTGAAACAGAAAGATATCCACCTGATGAATATCTTCATCCTTATGAACCTTCTTAAAGGTATCAAACAAACAACAATGATGTGTCCTTCATAGAACCCTATGAATGTCCTGAACTAGTTGTTCTTAAAACTGAAGATTCATCTAACCAAAATAGTCAAACTGATAAAAATAATCAATCTACTTAAAATGATAAAATCTTAAATGATGATCATTCTGAACATTCCAATCACACTAATGATGAACAAATCATTGATAATCTCCCAAACACTAAAGACATTCAGATCTCTGAACACTTATCCTCTCTAAATGTAGAGGATACTTTAGTACAAAATACAGTTCCAATCCCAACTCTACCCTTACCCATTCCATCAATGGTCACTCCAGCTCCTCAAGACAGATGGTCTTAGGACAAACACATTAAGTTGGTCAATATTATTGGTAATCCAGGGGCTAGAATGCTCACAAGAGCCATGGCCAAACAACTTAGTGCTGCTTCAGCTCATGAATGTCTCTTTATAGATTTTCTCTCTAAAAAAGAACCTAAAAGGTCTCTGAAGCACTAAAGCATCCTGGATGGGTTGATGCTATGCAAGATGAACTAAACAAATTTCTAGAAACAAAGTATGGACATTAGTTCCTGCACCTTATGGAAAAACCATAATTAGCTCAAAATGGGTTTTTAGAAACAAAAGGGATGAAACTAGAATTGTCATCAAAAACAAGGCAAGACTTGTGGCTCAAGGCTACAATCAGCAAGAAGGCATAGATTATGATGAGACCTTTGCTCCAGTTGCAAGGATTGAAGCAATAAGAATCTTTCTTGCCTTTGCCACATACATGAACTCCATAGTTTATCAAATGGATGTCAAAAGTGCATTCCTCAATGGAAAACTAAAAGAAGAAGTTTATCTCAAACAACCTCTAGGTTTCGAGAGCAATGAGTTTTCTAACCATGTCTGCAAACTGGACAAAACCCTTTATGGACTTTAACAAGCTCCAAGAGTATGGTATAAGACTCTTTCAACCTTTCTCACAGAACACAAGTTTGTAAGAGGCCAGATAGACAACACTCTGTTTATCTACAAAATTCAAACTGATGTGATTTTGGTTCAAATCTATGTTGATGACATTATCTTTGGGTCCACCAGCACAAAATTATGCAAACAGTTTGCAAAACTGATGACTTAAAGATATGAAATAAGAATGATGGGTGTTCTCACCTACTTCCTTAGATTTCAGATTAAACAATCTGAAAGAGGCATTTCAATCAACCAATAAAAATATGTCAAGGATCTACTAAAAAAATATGACATAAATGGTTCATTAGTGAAGACTCCAATGGTACCCCCTAACAACTTAAGACCTGATCTCAGTGGCAAATCTATAAATAAGACTCGGTATAGAGGTATGATTGGATCACTAATGTATCTAACTGCAAGCAGACCTGACATTTAATTCTCTACTTGTCTCTGTGCAAGATATCAAGCAAATCCTAAGGAATCATACCTTATTGTTGTTAAGAGAATTTTTAGGTACCTAAAAGGTACTCCTAGTCTTGGTCTATGGTATCTAAAATGTTTAGGTTTTGACCTAAAAGGATACTCAGACTCTGACTATGCTGGATGCAACATGGACAGGAAAAGCACCTCAGGTGCTTGTCAGTTGCTAGGAGTTAAACTGGTGTGCCGGAGTGCTAAAAAGCAGCAATCTGTAGCTATGTCCTCAGCTAAAGCTAAATATGTAGCTGCTGCTCGATGTTGTGCCAACATATTATGGATGAAGAGTCAACTCACTGACTACAATATCATTTATGAAAAGGTACCTATATTTTGTGATAACACCTAATGCTATTGCAATCTCAATCTCAAATCATAATTACAAATTCTCAAAGAAAATTTTGTAATTTCATCAGTCATATAAATCACAACATACCAATCAACAACTCATTCTCATAAACAAAACCAAAACACCTCCAACCAGATCAAACATTCAAAACCCTCACCACTCAAAATGGCAGAATCATCATTACAAAAAACCTCATCACCGAAAATCACTCCTAAAGAAGAGCCTGTCACTCTTGACAAATCTGAAAGCCCAAACCCTTTCTTACCTGCAAGACAGGTTGATTTCACCTTTGATGAGATCACTTTCACCACCCACAATGAAGTTGCACTCCTGTATCCCTTACATCCTAACCAATATTACTTTGAGGCTGTATCAAACTTCATTTCCAAATGTTGTCTAAAGGAAGCATTCACAAGAGCCCCAAATCAATACAAAGAGTGCCTAAGTGAAGTATGGTATACAACAAAGACCTTAGATGACTTTAAGGTTTGGATATCCTCTCCTATAGAAGGAGTTAGAGTATAAATAGATATCACCACCTTTAGGAATGCTCTTAGGGCACAATACCTACCTCACTCAAGTATGTATGTTCCCCTACCCTCTATAACAATAGTCAGATCATGGTTTGCAACAATAGGGTATAGGGGAGAGATTGGGGAAAAAGGAACTCTCAAAAAGAGTTGCCTTCCTCCTAGGTGGAGGTTGCTGATGGCTCAAATCATGTAGTGTTTAGGTGGTAAAACATGTGGCCTAGATCAAATATCAAATAAGGATGCCACTATCTTGTAATGTCTGGCCACTGGAGTACAGGTGGATTATGCAAAGATAATATGGGAGGATCTAATTCATAAGCTAAACAAGAAGACCAAGGAAAAGATTATTCCCTATCTTAGGTTTCTATCTCTTCTACTAGAACATATGATGCCCGAATATGAAAATGAAGAGCTCACCATAAACCCTACTCAGGTCTTCAGTGTTCACAAATTGACACTAAACCTAAACCAACCTAAATAACCTCCTTTCACTAACCACATGAAGGGCATCTACAAACTAGATGCGCTTGTGGACTCTAAAGCTCAAAAACCTTTCTCACAAACTGAGTAGGTTCCCCAAGGCAAAAAGCTTAGAGCTAAAAGTGGACTCAAAATAAAAAAATCTTTAAAACACACATCTAAGTCCACCACTGAGGCATCTAAATCCCAAACTGGCCAATCAAAAAAGGAAACAAAGTCTAGTTTGGCCAAGGAAAAAAGCCCAAGCCAACCTTCACTTCCCACACCAGTGGTTGGTGAAATGCATAAAGAGGCACAACAAGCAGCTGGTGGCCCAACATCTTTAGGGGCTACCAGTGAAGAAGGAGCCTACCCTTAGCTCAGTAGTGGTATGTCTGCATTTATTATTATTGAACCTATTTATTCAGCTTCTTTCATTTGCACCTTGAGTCTGCATCAGGACATGATGCTTCAGCAGATTCTTTAGCTGAAGCTGATCCTGGAATATCTGCTCCTAAGGATTCCATATCATAAAAATAGGGTATGGATGAAGGAACCAAAAACTACTTATTTGATCACATATTTGAAGGGTCTAATCCAAGTGTTCTTGTAGATAAAACCAAATCTGCTGGAGATAGGTTAAAAACTGCCCACACTGATTCAGGTGTACATGACGAATTTAAAGCTGATGATATCTCACTTAAAGTAAAGCTAGAGGATTTATTAGATATCTTGAAAGACACAAGATCTGCCTTGTTCACTCCTGACTCCCCACGAGATGAGCCAATCAATATTTTAGATGAGAGTAAAGAGGAAGAGGAAGTTGCAAAATATAAAGACATTGAACCCACTTCTTATGATGTACCTCAAGACATTTCAGTCCCACCTCCCCCATCTCCAAAACCAGCTCAAATTCAAGAGTTAATGGCTCAGGTTCACTTACTTCAATCTTAGAAGGAAGAGCTGGAACAAGCAGATATAAAAGCTGAAGCAGAAGTTGCCACAATGAAAGCTAAGCCCTCATATCCAGACATCAACCAGCTTATTGAACTTCTGATCACTTCTTTGAAACCTAAACTATCTAAACTTTTAGCCTCACATGACTTTGCTAGCTGCTTACCAACTAAACTGAAAGAGCTCCCCTCAAAAATCACTAGATTATTTGGAGAAATTCAAGAGCTAAAGAAGCATATTAGATACATGGAAATAGAGCTACCTGGGGATCTAAAAGAGATTCCAACCAAACTAGAGACATTCACTTCTACTATCTCTAGTCTTTCATCCCAGGTAGCTAAACTAAAGAACATTCAATGGGAACTTCCCGTGGAGTTTCTTAATTTTCCATGTCAAGTTTCTTCAGTTCAAGAAAAGCTTAAGACTTTAGATTCTCTTCCAAGTATTTTGCACAAGGTTACTGACACCTTGAACAGGTTTGCCAACATGGTAGATAATGCATTAGAAGCTAGAAGCATGAATGTTCCTTCAGCAGGCAAAGCAACTGCTTCACCTGCTGAGGGGGAGAAGAACACCAAAGATGCTGGCACAAACCTAAAAGATGAATTAGTAGATCTATTAGGAAAAAATGTTGTGACACAGTACTACACCAAGAAGTTACTCTTTGATAAATACTGTGACAAGATGCTAAAAAGAAGAAAAGCCCTAAGATCACAAATTGTTAAGTTCTCATAAATAAAGGCCCTATCATACAAAAAATATATAGGGAAGACGGGTCTGATGAAGTCATCTCAAATCTCAAAGTCAGTGATCTACACTCGGCAAAATAGAGAGAAGTAATACAAGCTTGTCTAGACAAAAGTGAAAAAGGATAGAAAACCATTTATGATCTAGTAAAAACAAGATTGGAACAGCTGACTCAAACTAAACAAGAACTCAAGATTGACTTAAACAAACCCCCTCAAAGAACAATATCCTCTGAATGAGCTAAATGAGCTAGCTAACAATAAAATGAAAAGAACCAGTGACTTAAAAGACCATTCTAAGTCAACAAAGAAACACAAGTCATCAAGTTCAACATGAAGAAGAGGATCATTGAACAACTAAGATAGTAGAATGGAAACTGCTTGTAATAAATATATCTTTTGTAAATGTATTGTAATGAAAGTTAGAATGAATGATTATCAGTTTATGTTTTTCAATTCATATCAATTATGTAAGAAGAAGTTTTTTTGCACACTTACAATTGATTTTAACTTAGGCTATTTGTATATTCAAATAGGGGGAGATTGTTGGGTCCAGTTCCTGAGCCTTTCTGTTGGGATTAAAAGACTTCATGATGATCTTGAAGTTACTGCTGCTAAGGTTTGTATTACTGCTGCTAAGTAAAACTTAGTACTGTTCATTAACTCTAATGAAAAATATGCTAAGTAGTTAGTACTGCTAGTTCATAGTTACTACTGCTAGTGTAACTTAGTACTGCTAGTGTATATTAGTACTGCTGGTGAAGATTGAAGAAAATATTCTAAGTAGTTACTACTGCTTGTTAAGAGTTAATGCTGCTGGTACAAAGTTACAACTGCTAAAAGATTACAACTGTTGAAAGATAAAGATTGCTTGAAGATCATGATTACTTATGAGATAAGTATTGTTATTTATATAATAGATCTTTAAGAATAATCTAAGTTTTAGTAATATATTGTAAATCGACTAGGACTTCTTGGTGTATAAAATGAGGTCCTAGGGCATAGAGTTTGTGATCCAGAAATCTAGAAATCTTTTGTTTATGTATCTTAGTCGTATAATTCATAGCTTCAAGGTTTTGTAACCCTAATACTAGGAGAGTATTTGTATTATTTGTAATAATAATATTGGAGCTTTTATTGTTGAAATTATATTGTTTTATGTTACTAAAGAATTCTTCTTATATTAAAGATTAGATTACGCATAATCTTTAGTATTATCAAGAAAAGTTTCTTATACTAAGTTGTGTTAGATTTATCTAGCATAACTAAACCTTAAACAAGCTTAAGGAATTCGATCTTTAGAAGTTAACTGGGATCCAACAAGTGGTATTAGAGCTTGTTGCTTTAAGAAACTTTGCTAAGAAGACATGGATCAAGACTCAGTACATATGGTGGCTGTATCAATAGTGCCTATGCTTAAACCAAGTGAGTATGAGCTTTAGAGGATGAGAATGGAATTGTACATCCAGATGATTGATTATTCTCTATGAGAAGTCATAGAGAATGGTAATGCACCTCCAATAACAAAAGTTATTGAAGGTGTTGAGACTATAATTGCTCTTACAACTAGTGAAGAAAAGGCACAAAGGAGGTTAGAGTTGAAGGCAACAAGCACTTTATTGATGGGAATCCCTAATGAACATCAATTAAAGTTTAACTCCATCAAAGATGCCAAGTAATTGCTACAGGCTGTTGAGAAGAGGTTTGGAGGCAATGCTGCTACTAAAAAGACTCAGAGGAATCTTCTAAAGTAGAAGTATGAAAATTTTACTGCATCTAGCTCAGAGGTGTTAGATCAAACCTTTGATAGGTTTTAAAAGCTTATTAGTCAGTTGAAGATTCATGGTGAAAGTATCTCACAAGAAGATGTGAATCAAAAGTTCTTAAGAAGTCTGTCACTAGAATGGAACACACATACCATTGTGTGGAGGAACAAGCCTGAGATAGATACATTAAGCATGGATGATCTTTACAACAACCCGAGGATCTATGAATTAGAGGTCAAAGGGACATTAAGCTCAAGCACAAACACACAAAACGTAGCCTTTGTGTCCGCAAACAGCAATACAAATGGAGCAGTTAATACTATTTATGGTGCTATAACTACTAGCACTCAAGCTACTGCTGTTAATTCAACAACAATTGATAACTTGAGTGATGCTGTTATCTGTGCTTTCTTTGCAAGTCAACCAAACAATCCATAACTTGACAATGAGGACTTGCAACAAATTCATCCTGATGATTTAGAAGAGATGGACTTAAGGTGGAAGATGGCTATGCTAACAATTAGGGCAAGGAGATTCTTAAAGAACACTAGAAGAAAGCTTACTCTTAATGGTAATGAGACCATTGGGTTTGATAAGTCCAAGGTGGAGTGTTACAACTGCTACAAAAGGGGACACTTCTCAAGGGAGTGCAGGGCTTCAAGGAACCAAGAAAACAAGAATAGGGAGAATACAAGAAGGGTTGTACCATTAGAGATAACTACTTCTAATGCTTTGGTGTCTTATGATGGTTTTGGTTATGATTGGAGTGATCAAGCAGAAGAAGGTCCAACTAACTTTGCACTTATGGCTTACTCTTCCACAAGTTCTAACTCTGAGGTATCTACTGATTCAAACTGTTCATCATCTTGTTTGGAAAATGTTAAAATTCTTAAAGAACAAAATAAACAACTGTTAAAAGACTTAAGGACATCTAAGTTAAATGCTATTGCTTATAAAACAGGTTTAGAGTCTGTAGAAGCAAGACTTCTAGTTTATAAGAAAACAGTGTGTGCCTTTGCAAGATACCAAGTCAACCTAAAGGTTTCACATCTTCATGTTGTAAAAAGGATCTTTAGGTACTTAAAAGGTCAACCAAAATTGGGTCTTTGGTATCCAAAAGATTCTCCTTTTGATTTGGTAGCATACACTGATAGTTATTATGCTAGAGCAAGCTTGGATAAGAGTCACAACAGGGTGTTTCAATTCCTCGGAAGTAGATTAATATCATGGCAATGCAAGAAACAGACTATGGTTGCAAATTCCACAACAGAAGCTGAATATGTAGCTGCTTTAAGTTGTTGTGGACAAGTGCTTTGGATTCAGAATCAATTACTTGATTATGGGTACAATTTCTTGCATACAAAAATATTTATTGATAATAACAGTACTATTTGCATAATTAAAAATCCTGTTTTTCATTCAAAAATGAAGCATATAAAGATTAGACATCACTTTATTATGGATTGCAATGAAAAGAACTTAATTCAAATGGTTAAAATCCATACTGACAAGAATGTTGCAGATTTACTTATAAAAGCTTTTGATGTAAGTAGGTTTCAATATTTGATTGCTAGTATTGGAACGCTAAATCCTTAAAATCTTTACATCTCGTTATGTTATGTAGAGTTTTGATGATTAGTATTGTTATTCCATGTGCTTAAAAGTTTTGCTGTTAAGTATAAGTAGTGCTGCTAGTTATACTTAATACTGCTAAGTTAATGCTGTTAGTTATACTTAATACTGTTGGTATAATTAACATTGTGAAAATTGTGAGAAAAATAATTGAGAGAGTTGGTGAGAATAAAAACAGAAAGAGAGATGTGTAGAATAAAAACAGACAGAGAGTTTTGGTGAGTAAAAGAATTGAGAGAAGTTGTGAGTTGAAAAATAGAAAGAGAGCTATGTGAAATAAAAATAGACAAAGAGTTTTGGTGAGAAAAAGAATTGAGAGATGTGGTGAGTTGAAAAACAGAAAAAGAGTTGAATATATTAAAAACAGAGAGTGTTTGGACTGGAATTGGAGTTAATGCTGGTAACTCAAAGTTAATGCTGCTAGGCATAACTTAATATTGCTGATAAAAGTTAATGCTGTTAGGCATAACTTACTACTACTGTTGAAAGTTAATGCTGCTAGGCATAACTTACTACTGCTGTTGAAAGTTAATGCTGCTAGGCATAACTTACAACTGCAGGTGAACGTTAATGCTGTTTATGGTATTTTCATAAATACTTCAATTAAGGGTTTCATTTACTCATTTAATAGATTTCATTCAATCATATACTCTCTAATCACAAACTCTAACTCAATTTCATCATTCATCATCAAACCCCAACATAATGACAACCCTATAGTTTGCTGATACTCATAATTTGGTCGCGCTTTTGTCTAAACCCACTAAAAGTGAAGGGTTTTAACAAATAGTGGATTTTTTGAATGCAAACCCTATAAGATATGCACTAACGATCAATCCCACTATCTATACTTCATGCATTGAACAATTATGGGCTACTGTCAAGGTGAAAACTGTCAATGGGGAAGTACAGTTACAAGCCCTAATGGATGAGAAGAAGATAATCATTACTGAAGCATCTGTTAGATGTGACCTTCAACTAAATGATGCGGAAGGTACGTATTGCTTGCCAAATGCTACCATTTTTGAAGAACTTACAAGGATGGGGTATGAAAAACTTTTACAGAAGCTTACTTTCTATAAGGCATTCTTTTCCCAACAATGGAAATTCCTTATTCATACTATTGTGTAATGCCTAAGTGCTAAGACTGCTGCATGGAATGAATTTAGTAGCACTATGGCATCTGCAATCATCTGTTTAGCTATAAACCAGAGGCTTAACTTTTTAAAGTACATATTTGAAAGTATGGTGAAGAACTTGGAGAATGTGTTTGGTAAATTCTTGATGTATCTAAGGTTTGTGCAAGTATTTTTAGAGAAACAACTTGAAGGGATGCACAATCATAAAAAGATTTATGTTACACCCTCTCACACTAAGAAGATTTTTAGAAACATGAGAAGGGTAGGGAAAGGATTTTCTAGAAGAGAAACGCCCTTATTTCAAACAATGGTGGTACAAGCTCAAGAAGAAATGGGTGAAGGTTCAGCAAATCTAACTGATCCCCATCACACACCCACTATTATTCAACCATAAACATCTCAACCCCAAAAGAAACAAAGATCAAGAAGGCCAAAGAGAAAGGACACTGAGGTACCTCAGCCTAGTGGTCCTACAACGAATGTTGTAGATGAGGCTGTCTATGAGGAGATGGATGACAGTTTGGTGAGGGCTGCCACTATAAGACCTAATCCAAGGCAACACTTAATGAACCTAATCCCCAGGGAACTGGTTCAGGTAGTGGTCCCAAGCGCTAAAACACCATGGGGGACACAATTGCTCAAACTAGGTTTGAGAATGTGTCTAAAACATCCAATGATTTACTGCTTGCAGGAGTTAACACACCTCGAAGTGATGAGGATAGACTAAAACTCAATGAATTGATGGAATTTTGTACCAAATTGCAACAAAGAGTCCTTGACCTGGAGAATACAAAGACTGCTCAAGCTCATGAGATTACAAGTTTGAAACAAAGAGTCAAGAAGTTAGAGAAGAAAGGAGGGTCAAGAACTCACAAGCTCAAAAGAGTATACAAGGTTGGTAGATCTGCAAGAGTGATTTCCTTTGATGAAGCTAGTTTGGGTGATTAGGAGGATGCATCCAAACAGGGGAGGAAAATTAATAACATTGATAAAGATGCAGATATTACATTGGTTCATGAAACTCAAGAGAGGTATGGTGATGAAGAAATGTTTAATACATGTGTTCTTGATGATGAAGAAGTGTTTGCAGGACAAGATATGGCTAAAAAAGAGATTAATGTAGCTGAAAAGGAAGTTAGTATTGCTGATCCAGTTACTACTGCTAGTGAAGTAGTTACTACTACCAGTGTTGAGATTAGTACTGTCAGTCCAACTAAAACTGTAATTACTGATGATTTGACTCTTGCTTAGACTTTAATAGAGATCAGAAGTGTAAAACCCAAAGTCAAAGAGGTTATGATATAAGAGCAGAGTGAATCTACAACAAGAACAAGACCTCAACAACTACCATCAAAAGACAAAGGAAAAGGGATTATGGTAGAAGAACCTGTGAAAATGAAGAAGAAAGATCAAATCAATCTTGATAAAGAACTTGCTTTCAAGTTACAAGCTGAAGAAGAACAAGAAGAAAGGCTTGCCAAATAAAAAGCTCAAAGAGAAGAAGAAGCCAACATTGTTTCATAGGATAATGTGCAAGCAATGATAGATGCTTATTATCAAATGGCTCAACAAATGCAAGCAGAAAAACAAGAGAAGTTGAGTATTGAAGAGAAGTCCAAGTTGTTTGTACAACTCTTAGAAGCAAGAAAGAAGCACTTTGCAGCAATGAGAGCTCAAGAAATGAGGAACAAACCACCAACTAAAGCTCAAAAGAGAAATACAATGTCTACTTATCTGAAAAACATGGCTGGATACAAGCACAATCAGTTGAAGAACAAAAGCTTTGATGATATTCAGAAGTTATTTGACAAAGCTATGAAAAGGGTAAACACATTTGTAGATATGGATACAGAATTGGTGGAAGGCAGTGAAGTAAGAGCAGAAGGCAGTGAGACAAGAGTAGAAGGAAGCTCTAAGAGAGCAGGAGAAGAGCTGGAATAAGAAAGCTCTAAAAAGCAAAAATTAGAAGAGGATAAAGAAACAACAGAGCTTCAAAGACTAATAGAAGTTGTTCCTGATAAAGAGGAAGTAGCAATTGATGCTATTCCTTTGGCAACTAAGCCTCCAAGCATTGTTGACTACAAGATCCATAAAGAAGGGAAGAAAACCTATTACCAGATAATCAAGCATGCAAAGGTAACCAAAAACGATCATGTGGGAAAACGAACGTGTCCCTCGATCCAACAAATATCAACAATTGGGAAGGAATGTTATTGATATTCGCTATTTTATACATATCTTTTACCATGAAAAACGAGCCCAAATGACCAAAAACATAATAAAATTGCAAATATATGCTTGTTTTTGTGTTTGTGTATGTGCAGGTACGGATATCAAGAAAAGGATACAAAATAAAGACAAAGCCGGACGAAACCGAGCACGGGAATAAAAAGAACACGAGAAATCGAGTCCAACGATGCCTTCATCTCTAATTGGGCCGGCCCGACACCATTTATATGGGTCGGACCGACCCACATATGTATAAAGTTATCAATAGCAGCAAATATTCAAGCCCAACATACAAGTCCAACACCTTAGCCACATTTTAAATTCCAGGCCCATGAAAAAAATAATGGCCCATGTCCATTGTTGCTTAGATGAAACGCAAGTGAAAGATATAAAGTGCAGGAGACCACGTGACAACAAATTCAATTTCTTATCTTTACATTATTTTTATTTTTTTTTAGCGAGTTTTTAGTTTTATTCGAAGGGGTAGAGTAGATCGAGAATAGAGCAGATCAGGTGGGTGACATCCACTTTTCTTTTCAGTCATTAGATAATAATATAAGATAGGTAGTTAAACTTTTGGTTATTTCTTTTCTTTAAACTAATCGATGGATCAAATTTCGTGATGTAGTAGAATTTTAATTTTGTTTTTAATTTGTTTGAATACGTAAGTGCAGGTGGTCTTCGATTTACTACCTTTTCATAAACTTGTCTTTTGTATTCAAAATTTTCTATGGAAAACGTTTCAACTTCGCTAGATATTGCAAAATCTGTTTTTTTAATTTTTAAGTTAAAATCTCATTAGTTTTTTTTTCTTTTTCGTTGTTCTTTTTTTTTATATATGTAGAATAGGATAGATTAGAGAGAGACGTGTGGAGCATGGTTACGAGATTTATGCTAAGGATCGGTTTTGATATATCGGGGTATGGTTTCGGATTTCGTTGGATTTGATTTGTTTCGAGTGTAAAAGGATAGAGTTGGTTTGTTTTGTTAATCGGCTTATTAGCTTTATTTACCTTTGGAGATTATGGCGTTATGGATTGGGATTTGAATATTAAATATCTAGACCAGCAAAGTGTTTAGATTGGCTATTCAAGGTAACAATAATGAGGTGGTAATCACAGTTTTATAGGCCCACAGAAGCCCATTTTTGTATCAATAGAGGAAATAAAAAGTGCAAATGAATTCTGTTACTTCTAGCCACTGTTTATTATTAATTTTGTGATTTAACTCTAATGTCTTATTGTTCGGCGTTACGATTCTACTCATGAGGCGAGGAGCTTAAGGGTTTAATAAGCTAGATAGAATTTGACTATTTTCTTTAGCTTGTTAAATCGGGTGTTATCGTTTACTTGCGGCTCTTCGATTCGGTTCCATTTTCTATCATTTTTCAATTTATTAGTGTAGCTTAGATAAAATGTTTTGCTTTGCTTATTTTATCATTATGCGTAGTAAATAGTTTAATTAGTGCTTGTTAAGTGGTATTGTGAATTGGAAATTAAGTGTGGATTTGAAAAAGGGTTTATTTAATTAATGATCTTCGATTATTTAGACTTATAGTTTGAAAGTTTCGAAGGGCAAAAGCCGAAGAAATAGTCAAACTACACATCTAGTAATTAATATCTTTTTAAGAGGTTTTTGTCAAAATAAATCAACGTTGTAAGATAATTATCTTTTCTAAGAGAAATTAATTTGTTAATGAACCTTAATTCACACTTAATAAAGTTTTCACATCACTTAGCAAGCATTATCGTCTCTTAAATATCTTTTAGATCATTTAGCTTTAAATTTTGTAGTTTTATTATTAGTAATTCTAGATTGGTAATTTTTAGTGATTAAAATTAGTTTTAAAACCAAAAACAAAATATTTGTCATTCAAACATCAAACAAAACACTTTCGTGGATTTCAAATTCATCTCTCGTCGGGATACGACATCCGGGAGATAAAATATTGTTTGTCCTCAAGCAATTTTTTTATCAAACGGGATACTCTCTATACTATTACTATTTGATGTTATATATTATATATATTTTATCGAATAAGTTTTTGGCGCCGCTGCCGGGGAGAGGTGTAGCGATTTTTACGGGATTGTTTGTGTTCGAGCCTTGAAGACCCTTCCTTGTGAAGTTATTTTCTTTATAAAAAATATATAAAAAGTAAAAAAAAGAAAAATATATAAAAAATATATAAAAAAAAAGTAAAAAATATTTTCTTTTCTTTTATAAGTTCAATCATCATATAAAAATATATATAAAAAAAATAATAATAATAAAAATAATAAAAAAAATAAAAAAAATAAACAAAGTTGGTAAAAGAACACCAACAAATAATACCTTCAATTGAGGTATTATCCATAATAAGTTCCCAACTCGAATAAAAGATTTAAAAACTTGCCTTTTGTGTCACTTGCGATATACGGCTCACCTCTAAAAAGTAAAATTTTTAGAGAGCTACCGTGAAGCTTGTTGATTATTAGGTTTAAGTTATTCGATCTCGTTTTGTCCGTTAAAAAAATATGTTGCTTAAAAAACTCGAAAAACCAAAAAAAAACTTCTTTTCCTATTACCATTAAATTCTTTCATTAACCCTCAATTGTTTAATTCCTTATGCGTCACTCGATTCGTCGTTAGAATCCCCTATTACGCGATCGACTTGTGGAAATTTGCACACTAAAGACTGTGGTTGTTCAAAAGGTGTCCTTGAAAGACAAGATTCTTGTTCCCATAATAGAATACCCGACTGTCTCAACACCCCTTAAAATTGAATTTTTTTTGTCTCGATTGTGAGAAACCTTTCATGGTCTTATTTTCACAATGTGCCTAGATACGAAAGACATTGGAGGAAGTTTTTCAAGACTTCCAAGACACTTCCAAGTCATCCGATGACGATACTAACTTTGTTAATCAAGAGCCATTCGTTGTCAAACAAGGCCCCGGTGTAAATTCTTCACAAAAGTCCTCCACAAATTAACCACAATTGTTGTTACGAGTGTGGGGATTCGTTAGACGATATCTTTTGTCAACGATGTACTTGTAAGTCTGTGGAAAGTGCTCATTATGGTTCAATTGTCCACGCATATTCCGATTATCTCTAATCCGAACCATCTACAATCAAAACCTTAATGGAGATCCTACAAAAATTTGCAAAGTTTGCAACAACAATGTCTTTTTGTACATGCCAAACCAATTAGTTTTCAATGAATAGATGGTGTTGTTTTATTGTACTGTTAGAAATGGAACACCAATCAATTTTTCAACTCCGAACACTTCTACGATTCTTCCAAGTGTTTAGCAAACCCATTCTCCACGAACCCCCAAACGTACCAGACTCTTGAGAAGTTATGTGGGAAATGATTCTTATCTACGTTACTATTGCCCACATCAATCCCGTTGCTACAATCAAGACCCGTGTTTCAAACAAACTTTGATTATTTTACACAAACTTCACACCGAGTTTTTCCACAACAATATCCTTGTTGTGAAGATTGTGGGGGTCCTCACGAGACTTTTCAATGTCAACCGATGAATGAAGACTATTATCATGAGCAAAATTCTTGCTATGATTCTAATTCTTTGGTTTTTGACCGAATTTCAAAACCCCCGCAATATACATCA
This sequence comes from Tanacetum coccineum, assembly GCA_026074375.1. Classification (NCBI taxonomy): domain Eukaryota; kingdom Viridiplantae; phylum Streptophyta; class Magnoliopsida; order Asterales; family Asteraceae; genus Tanacetum; species Tanacetum coccineum. The sequence continues at coordinate 13,369 of BQNB010039310.1, read as the reverse complement.
ATTCACACACATCCCCAAGTGTTCAAAATAGCCTTTTCAATGTCAAAATGAGTTTTCACAATTTCTCAAACAAGCTATGGAGCAAAGACATCCAAGGTGTGATATGGTTTGGTACAATTGATACAAAAAAAGAAAAAAACGAATTGAAGAAGAGCAAGCGGCTAAAGCTCGATATTGGAAGATTCTTATTTGCTATGATTGACGATGACGAGGAAAGTTCTATCCCCTTGAAAGATATTATTATTTCTGGACTTCCTCCGTGTGTTGCAATCACATCCGCGTTATCAACCGAGAAGTCCGTTGACTCTCTCATAATGGAGGATGAGCATCTCGACACAATTCCGGAAACGGAATCGGACGAATTCATAAAGTCTAGTGTTGAAGAACCTTATCCCAACCCAAAGTGAGTCCGAGGATTTCTCCGATATCGAAAGTGAGTGTGATGTGCTCGTTTGTGATAATTTCACGAATTTCTCCTAACCCTCTCTTTGATGCTAATGATGAATGATCAACTAGTGATGTAGGAGGAATTCAAAATATCTTCTAATCCTCATTTGATCTAGATGAGGTTAGTCCAATTGATGATGAGGTGTTAGAAAGTATCACTTCAATTCCCCCAGGAATTGATTCCTTTGATGCCGAATCCGATCTTATAGAATCTTTGCTTAATCGTGATACTTCGATTAATGATTCTCAAAAGATCGATTCTCTTCTTGATGAGTTCGCCAGTGAACTCACTCTTCTCAAATCAATTCCACCGGGAATTGATGATGACAACCTTGATAACCGAGAAAGGCGTGAAATTCATCTTTTGAGAGATTTGCTTTATTCAAACTCTTCTCCCCCCCTCCGGAATGACTAATTCTAAAAATCCTAACGATCTTCTCAGTCCATCTCCTATCCCGGTAGAGGATAGTGACTCTCTTATAGAAGAGATTGACATTTTTCTTGATGGTGATAATTCTTGTGAATTTTGCGGGAACGATGCTCGTTATGGTCACTATTGTACACCTCAAGTTCCGTTTATCTATCCGGAACCGTGTTACAATCAAGGCTTTAATTTCCCGCAAGATTTTCATGATTTTCAACAACAATTTCTTTGTTGTGAAAATTGCGGGGGCCCGCATGAGACTTTTCAATGTCAACCGTTGAATTATTATGAACCTAATCTGTGTTATGATTCTAATTATTCCGGTTATGACCAATTTGATAATTCTCACCCACAATAATTTCTTTGTTGTGAAAATTGCGGGGGTCCTCATGAAATTTACCAATGTCAACCAATGAATGAAGACTATTATCATGAGCAAAATCCGTGCTATGATTCTAATTCTTTCGGTTTTGACCAATTTCAACCCCCACAATATACCGTCAATCATCCAATCTTCAATTCCCAAAATGAGCTTCTTAATTCCCAAAATGAGTTTCTCAATTCCCAAAATGAGCTTCTCAATTCTAGTAATAAGCTTATGGAGCAAATGACATCCATGTGTGATATGGTTGGTCAATTTATACAAAAGAAGGAAGAAGAAAAGCGAATTGAAGAAGAGCAAGCGGCTAAAGATCGATATTGGAAGATTCCCGTTTGCTACGATGATGACGATGACGAAGAAAGTTCTATCCCTTTGAAAGATATTATTTCTGAACTTCCTCCGTGTGTTGCAATCACATTCACACCCGATTTACCAAAAACAAACTCTCTCATAATGGAGGATGAGCATCTTGACACTATTCCAGAAACGGAATCGGACGAATTAATAAAGTCTAGTGTCGAGGACCTTGTCCAAATCCCAAGTGAGTCCGAAGATTCTTTCGAAGGTGAGTGTGATTTGCCTCCGTATGATGATTCTTCAAAGAATCATGATCTTACTTTCTCTAACCCTCTCTTCGATATCAATGAAGATTTTACCTCGAGTGATGAGTCATTTTCCGAAGAGGACGTTCCAAATGAGAATTTTAAAATTTTCTCTAATCCTCTCTTTGATCTTGATGAAGAAATCACTTCCACTAAGGTTGATCAAATTGATGATGAGGTGTTAGAAAATACCAATTCAATTCCACCAGGAATTAAATATCTTTGTTTTAATGCCAAATTCAATCTTTTAGAATCTTTGCTTAATCGAGATACTTTGATTAAATATTGCTAAAAGATCGATATCACTTCTAGATAAATCGCGCGGTGAACTCACTCATCCCCACTCAATGTTCCACTGGGAATTGATGATGAGAACCTCGATCCGAGGGAGATATTTTGTTTTGAAGAGCTTGCTTTACGATAACTTTTCTCGCCCGTCCTCCAGAAAAGAATTTAATTCTGAAATCCTACCGTAACTTTTCCTCCCCCCCTTTTCCCATCCATCTCCTTATCCCGTCTCTTTGCTTAATCGAGATACTTTGATTAATGATTCTCAAAAGATCGTTTCCCCTCTAGATGAGTTCGCCGGTGAACTCACTCTTCCCCACTCAACTCCACCAAGAATTGATGATGTCAACCTTGATCCGGAGGGAGATATTTTGTTTTTTGAAAGTTTGCTTTACGATAACTTTTCTCCCCGTCCTTCGGAAGAATTTAATTATGAAAATCCTACCGAGTATTTCTCTCCATCTCCTATCCCGGTCGAGGATAGTAACTCTCTTATGGAGGAGATTGACATTTTTCTTGATGGTGATGGATCAATACCACCGGGTATTGAGAGTAATGATTACGACTCGGAAGATGATGATAATTCTACCTCCCGTCCCAAGTTCGAATCATTTCATGTTAATTATTTCGATTCGGGAAATTCAACCATTGATGTGGTGGAAGACATCCCCGTGGATGTGCCTAATATTTTGCCCACCCATCCCGCCCTTCTTATGGATTTCGACTTCATTCCTTCAAATAATGATGTCGAATCTGATCTTGATGATTCTTCTCCTTTCAGAGATAAAAACAAGATTTACGATCCCGGGATATGCATTGAAGTCGAATCTACAAGAATTCTTGCTCCTCTTTCCCCCGTGATTGATACTTTACTTACATTTTCATCCGAAAATGAAGACAAAGTCTTTAATCACTGTGTTCTTGCTTCTAAGGAGAAATCTCCTTCTTCTCAATCACATCGGGGCTTGAAAGCTTCTAAGTTATTTCATCAGAAAAGCCCGATGTTGATTCTTGGAGACAACACTCCTAATTTGGGTGTTCGTCATCCTCATTTTTATCCCCCTTGACAAAGCTCAAGTATGGGGGATTAGGTCAAGCTAAGTGACCTTAAACAAGCGCTTCGTGGGAGGCACCCCATGTTTATCCTAGTATTATCGTAGTAGTAGTATGCTAGCTTAGTAGTAATGAATAAGTGTTTTGTTGTTGTATAGAGGCTCGCCTCTTCTATTCTCGTTTGCTTGTGTTTTTGTGGTTTATTGTCCAGGATTTCCCGGATTGTGATGACTCTCGTGCTCGCGGTTATGTCCTTCATTCACTCGAGCTTCACATCCTCAGCTTCATTTTGGGAATCCAATATCCTAATCTTTTCGACTAACGTTTATCTTTAGCATAATTCATAAACGGCTTTAGTATGACGTAGGTACCCTTTAAAACATTGAGGACAATGTTTAGTTCTAGTATGGGGGGATCTTCGATTTGATTATGCCTGCAGCCGTTGTTCTCACGTAAGCCCGTTTTTACCACCAAAAATTTTTGAAAAATACCAAAAAAAAAATAAAAATTAGAAAACTAAAAAAATTTCCAAAAAAAATAAAATAAATAAGTGTTTTGTCACAATTTTGACTTTCCTGCTGGGTAGAATGAGAATAAATTTTGACCCGATCGAGCGTGTTGAGCTCTAGCTTGTTCCTTAACTTTTAGACTAAGCATTCGCGAATCTTCGTGAAGAACGAAAAATGATAGTGTTAAGTAGAAGTTGGATGCTAAGCAAGGATTATTTGGAAATCCTAAGAGCTCATAAGTGTAATTTGTCACTTTTTCTCCCATAAGCTCTTAACCGGACTAATAATACGTGCTACTTTTGAAAATTAGACTTAAATCAATAATTTTTGAAATTGAAATGTATCAATATTTTTAGTCTTAGTTCAAATTTATACTTAAAATTTTCTAAAACGAATTTTCTTCTTCGCATTAATAAATAAAGAAAATAATAAGTAGAATAAATATCTCCGCCAGATTACTTCATCTTGTCGGAGGCGTGGCCGATGTTGAAGTCTTCATATTAAGGAGGGGCTGCGGTGTCATAATAAGTAGAATAACCTCTTGTCGACTCGCTATCGATGTGGCTTCGAGATAAAAGGCACCGGTAATATATTATGATTACAGCAAAAAAAATAAAAAATATATATAAAAAAAAAATTTTAAAAAAAATCCAAGGTCGAAATATGTTTCTGCATCTTGTCGGAGGCGTGGCCGATGTTGCAGCCTTCTAAAGGACCGATGTTTAATAATGTTGCTTAAGTTTATATTGTTTGGAAAATCTTCCTTTTTCGTAAATTTAAATATGCTTTTGAACTAAGACTATTTTATGATTACATTGAATAATATATGTGTTAACGGAAAACCTAAGAGATTTGAAACGATGGTCCGTGTGTCAGATATTTGTCTCCGTGAGGTGTCAAAAAGCCGGTCACTTAGACGATGAGGTTGGGATGTGCGAGTCGAAAGTCGCTAAATGGGTTGATCCGCCTTCAAACTCAATTTTCGGGTTGAGGAAGGGAAAGCATAGGTTTTTGCATAAAAAAACCGTTGATCCTTGGTTGAAATTCGAAACTAAACATTAGCCTCAAAATATATAATTGTCGGGAGTGAAGTTTACAAAATGCAAATATGAGTAGTGTTAGCATCTATACTTGTACTTAACGGTGATTTGTTTTAAGCTTGGTTTGGGAATAAGTGAAAAGTCGGGAACGATGAATTTATCTTTTTTTGGGCATTTTAGGATTAAAGTGCATCTTGTTTCTATGATCCCAATAACGGAAGTCAATCATGTTAGTTTGTGGATAATAAGTAGATAGTGAAAATATACATAACTATATTAGAGCGGTGGTTGATTACGATAAAAAACATCAGGGATTATTCCATAAACTTGTGATTCGTAAAATTTCTACCTCGACGAACTTAGTACTTTTTAAGGTTTATTCTAGATCGAGGGGGATCGAGATTCTTGGTTTTGTAAGTGTTTACTTCATAACATTGCGTGAGGACACGACAATACTTTAGTATGGGGGAATTTGGTATTCGCTATTTTATACATATCTTTTACCATGAAAAACGAACCCAAAAGACCAAAAAACATATTTTAAATGGCAAATATTTGATTGTTTTGTGTTTGTGTATGTGCAGGTACGAATATCAAAAAAAGGACAAAATAAAGAGAAAAATGGACGAAACCGAGCATGGGAATAAAGAGAGCACGAAAAATCAGTTCTGACAGTGCCTTCATCTTTTATTGGGCCGGCCCGACTCCATTTACATGGGTCGGACCGACCCATATTATTTAGGCTCAAGTATTTTAAAAAAAAAAAAATAAAATAAAAGCCAAGATTTTTATTAAATTCTATGTTGTTTTTGTGTTTGTGTATGTGCAGGTACGGATATTAAAGAAATGGACAAAAATAAAGACAAAAGCGGACAAAACCGAGCACGGGAATAAAAAGAGCACGAGAAATCGAGTCCAACGATGCCTTCATCTCTAATTGGGCCGGCCCGACACCATTTATATGGGTCGGACCGACCCACATATGTATAAAGTTATCAATAGCAGCAAATATTCAAGCCCAACATACAAGTCCAACACCTTAGCCACATTTTAAATTCCAGGCCCATGAAGAAAATAATGGCCCATGTCCATTGTTGCTTAGATGAAACGCAAGTGAAAGATATAAAGTGCAGGAGACCACGTGACAACATATTCAATTTCTTATCTTTACATTATTTTTATTTTTTAGCGAGTTTTTAGTTTTATTCGAAGGGGTAGAGTAGATCGAGAATAGAGCAGATCAGGTGGGTGACATCCACTTTTCTTTTCAGTCATTAGATAATAATATAATATAGGTAGTTAAACTTTTGGTTATTTCTTTTCTTTAAACTAATCGATGGATCAAATTTCGTGATGTAGTAGAATTTTAATTTTGTTTTTAATTTGTTTGAATACGTAAGTGCAGGTGGTCTTCGATTTACTACCTTTTCATAAACTTGTCTTTTGTATTCAAAATTTTCTATGGAAAACGTTTCAACTTCGCTAGATATTGCAAAATCTGTTTTTTTAATTTTTAAGTTAAAATCTCATTAGTTTTTTTTTCTTTTTCGTTGTTCTTTTTTTTATATGTAGAATAGGATAGATTAGAGAGAGACGTGTGGAGCATGGTTACGAGATTTATGTTAAGGATCGGTTTTGATATATCGGGGTATGGTTTCGGATTTCGTTGGATTTGATTTGTTTCGAGTGTAAAAGGATAGAGTTGGTTTGTTTTGTTAATCGGCTTATTAGCTTTATTTACCTTTGGAGATTATGGCGTTATGGATTGGGATTTGGATTAGATTGGTTTTATTTCGCACTTTGGAGTATGAGTTCATATCTATTGTCTCCGGGTCAAGCCGAGCTAATTTCGGGTTTCATCTCTTTCTTATCTCTTTTATTTATTTATTTTATGCTTATCACCATTTTTAGCTTAGTCATTATTATTGTTGCTTTAGTTGTTATCCGTAGCGTAGTTATGCCTATTATTGTTAGATTAGTTTTCATGTTTATTAGCGAGTAGATTACTTGTGTTTGCTAAGTGATTAGTGATTTGGAATTTAAGTGCGGGTTGTAAAAAGGTTTAAAAAATTAATAGTCATTAGAATTTTCCAATTTACATACCGTCATTTACTTTTAATGCAATTTAAATACTTGTCATTTATTTTAAAAAGCATTTTACTTTACTTGTCATTTAATTTCTTGAAACTTGTTTTTTTAGGATTTTAATTCGTTAAACCTAAGCCCGCACTTGATGAACATTTCACGTCACTTAGCAAGCATTTTCGTCATTTATATCTTTTAAATCAAATTTAGTATAATCTTGTAGTTTTTAATCTTAGAATTAAAATTAGTTTAATTTTTAGTATAAAAATAGTTTAAAACCAAAACCAAAATATTTGTCATTCAAGCACCAAACGAAACATTCTCATGAATTTCAATTCATCTCTCGCCGTGGAAACGACACTCGGAAGATAGACTATTATTTTTTCTAAAGTGATTTTCTTATCTAACGGGATACTCTCTATACTATTACTTGTTTGATATATTTAGTTATATATAATATATTTTATATACGACTATTTGGATCGAATCAGTTTTTGGCGCCGCTGCCGGGGAGAGGTGTAGCGATTTTTACGGGATTGTTCGTGTTCGTGCCTTGAAGATCCTTTCTTCGGAAAGTTTATTTTCGTACTTATAAAAAAATATTAAAAAAAAATCCAAAAATATTTTTCTTCTTATTTTATTTTTATTTTTTCTTTTCCTTTATAAATATTAAAAAACCCAAAAATATTTTTCTTTTATCTTAAAAATAAAAATCTAAAAATATTTTTCTTTATTATTTTTAATTTTTTTTTTCATTATGTATTATTTGAAAAATCTATAAATATTCTTCTCTATCCTCTTATTCGTTTAATTCTTATTCTCTTTACCCTCTTATTCATTTAATTCTTTTTCTCTTTACCTTCTTATTTATTTAATTCTTTTCTTATCCCTCTAAATTGTTTAATTCTTATGGCGTCATTCGACTATCGTTTAAATCCCCTTTACGCGATTAAAGAATGCTCGTCTTGTGGAACTTTGTACACTGGAGACTGTGGTTGTTCAAAAGGGAGTCTTGAAGACAAGATTCTTGTTTCCGTACCCGACTCGTCTGAACGACCCCTTAAAATTGAAAAAATTTGTCTCGATTGTGGAGACCCGGTTCATGGTCTATATTGTCGACAATGTGCTCTAATACGAAAGACATTGGAGGAAGTTTTTCAAGACTTCCAAGACACTTCCAAGTCATCCGATGACGATACTAACTTTGTTAATCAAGAGCCATTCGTTGTCAAACAAGGCCCCGGTGTCAATTCCTCGCAAAGTCCTCCACAAATTGACCATGAATGTTGTTACGAGTGTGGTGATTCGTTAGATGGAATCTTTTGTCAACGATGCACTTGTAAGTCTTGTGGGAAAGGTGCTCATATTGGTTATAATTGTCCACCGCAAATTCCGATTATCTCTAATCCGGAACCATGCTACAATCAAAACCTTAATGAGATCCTACAAAATTTTCAAAGTTTGCAACAACAATGTCTTTTTGGTACTTGCCAACAATGTGGTTATAATGAATATGATGGAGTTTGTTTTTATTGTACTGTTGGAAATGGAACGCCAATCAATTTTTCAACTCCGTACTCTTCTAACGATTTTCCAAGTGTTGCAAACCATCCTTCACAACCCCAATACGTACCATACTCTTGTGAGTTATGTGGGAACGATTCTCATTACGATTACGATTGTCCACCTCAAGTCCTGTTTGTCTACAATCAGGACTCGTGTTTCAATCAAAACTCGTGTTTCAATCAAAACTTTGATTATTTTCCCCAACTTCACCGAGTTTTCACCAACAATATCCTTGTTGTGAAAATTGCGGGGGTCCTCATGAAACTTACCAATGTCAACCAACGAATGAAGACTATTATCATGAGCAAAATTCTTGCTATGATTCTAATTCTTTTGGTTTTGACCAATTTCAACCCCCGCAATATACCGTCAATCATCCAATCTCCAATGTTCAAAATAGCCTTTTCAATGCTCAAAATGAGTTTCTCAATTCTCAAAACAAGCTTATGGAGCAAATGACATCCATGTGTGATATGGTTGGTCAATTGATACAAAAAAAGGAAGAAGAAAAGCGAATTGAAGAAGTGCAAGCGGCTAAAGATCGATATTGGAAGATTCCCGTTTGCTACGATGATGACGATGACGAGGAAAGTTCTATTCCCTTGAAAGATACTATTATTTCTGGACTTCCTCCGTGTGTTGCAATCACATCCGCGTTATCAACCGAGAAGCCCGTTGACTCTCTCATAATGGAGGATGAGCATCTCGACACAATTCCAGAAATGGAATCGGACGAATTCATAAAGTCTAGTGTTGAGAACCTTTTCCCAACCCCAAGTGAGCCCGAGGATTTCTCCGATATCGAAAGTGAGTGTGATGTGCTCGTTTGTGATAACTTAACAAATTTCTCTAACCCTCTCTTTGATGCTAATGATGATGATGCCTCTAGTGATGAGGAGGAATTCAAAATATCTTCCAATCCTCTTTTTGATCTAGATGAGGTTAGTCCAATTGATGATGAGGTGTTAGAAAGTATCACTTTAATTCCCCTAGGAATTGATTCCTTTGATGCCGAATCCGATCTTATAGAATCTTTGCTTAATCGTGATACTTCGTTTGATTCTTCTTCAAAGATTGATTTTCTTCTCGATGAGTTCGCCGGTGAACTCACTCGTCTCCAATCAATTCCACCGGGAATTGATAATATCAACCTTGATCCGGAGGGTGATATTTTCTTTTTGGAGAGTTTGCTATACGATAACTCTTCTCCCCGCCCTCCGGAAGAATTTAATTTTGAAAATTCTATCGAGTCTTTCCCTCCATCTCATATCCCGGTCGAGGATAGTGACTCTCTATTGACATTTTTCTTGATGGTGATGACTCAATACCACCGGGTATTGAGAGTGATGATTTCGACTCGGAAGATGACGATAATTCTACCTCCCGTCCCGAGTTCGAATCATTTCATGTTGATTATCCCGATTTGGGAGATTCAACCATTGATGTGGTGGAAGACATCCCCATGGATGTGCCTAATATTTTGCCCACACATCCCGCCCTTCTTATCAATTTCGACTTCATTCCTTCTAATGATCTCGGATCCGATCTTGATGTTTCTTCTCCTTCCGGAGATAGAAACAAGATTTACGATCCGGGGATATGCATTGAAGTCGAATCCATGAGATTTCTTTCTACTCTTTCTCCCGTGATTGATACTTTACTTCCATTTTCATCCGAAAATGAAGACAAAGTTTTCAATCACGGTGTTCTTGCTTCTAAGGAGAAATCTCCTTCTTCTCCATCACATCGGGGCTTGAAAGCTTCCAAGCTGTTTCATCAGAAAAGCCCGATGTTGATTCATGGAGACAACACTCCAAATTTGAGTGTTTGTCATCCCCATTTCTATCCCCCTTGACAAGGTCAAGTATGGGGGATTGGGTCAAGCTAAGTGACCTAAAACAAGCGCTTCGTGGGAGGCACCCCATGTTTATCCTAGTATTATCGTAGTAGTAGTATGCTAGCTTAGTAGTAATGAATAAGTGTTTTGTTGTTGTATAGAGGCTCGCCTCTTCTATTCTCGTTTGCTTGTGTTTTTGTGGTTTATTGTCCAGGATTTCCCGGATTGTGATGACTCTCGTGCTCGCGGTTATGTCCTTCATTCACTCGAGCTTCACATCCTCAGCTTCATTTTGGGAATCCAATATCCTAATCTTTTCGACTAACGTTTATCTTTAGCATAATTCATAAACGGCTTTAGTATGACGTAGGTACCCTTTAAAACATTGAGGACAATGTTTAGTTCTAGTATGGGGGGATCTTCGATTTGATTATGCCTGCAGCCGTTGTTCTCACGTAAGCCCGTTTTTACCACCAAAATTTTTTGAAAAATACCCAAAAAAAAAACTAAAAAATTTCAAAAATAAAATAAGTGTTTTGTCACAATTTTGACTTTCCTGCTGGGTAGAATGAGAATAAATTTTGACCCGATCGAGCGTGTTGAGCTCTAGCTTGTTCCTTAACTTTTAGACTAAGCATTCGCGAATCTTCGTGAAGAACGAAAAACTTCTAAGAGAAATCGTTCTTCATTCTATCCACTTCGGGGGCTTTAAAGCTTCCAAGCTATTTCATCAGAAAAGCCCGATGTTGATTCATGAAAAGAACACTCCTAATTTAGGTGTTCGTCATCCCCATTTCTATCCCCCTTGACCAGCTCAAGTATGGGGGATTGGGTCAAGCTTAGTGACCCTAAACAAGCGCTTCGTGGGAGGCAACCCATGCTTATCCGTAGTTATTATCGTGTAAAGTAGTATGTTAGCTTAGTAGTAATGAATAAGTGTTTTGTTGTTGTGAGAAGGCTCGCCTCTTCCATTATCCGTGTTTTTGTGTTTTGTGGTTTATTGTCCAGGATTTCCCGGATTGTGATGACTCTCGTGCTCGCGGTTATGTCCTTCATTCACTCGAGCTTCACATCCTCAGCTTCATTTTGGGAATCCAATATCCTAATCTTTTCGACTAACGTTTATCTTTAGCATAATTCATAAATCGACTTTAGTATGACGTAGGTACCCTTTAAAACATGAGGATAAGTTTAGTTCTTAGTATGGGGGGGGTCTTCCGATTTGATTATCCTGCAGGCCGTTTACTCACGTAAGCCGCCGTTTTGACCACCAAAAATTTTGTTGAAAAAGTACAAAAAAAAATAATAATAATAAAAATTAGAAACACGAAAAAAAATTTCCAAAATAAAATAAAATAAGTGTTTGTCACAATTTTTTGACTTCCTGCTGGTAGAAAGAGAATAAATAGTTGACCCATCGAGGTGTGAGCTCTAGCATGTACCATGAACTATTAGACTAAGCATTCGCGAATCTTCGTGAAGAACGAAAAATGATAGTGTTAAGTAAAAGTTGGATGCTAAGCAAGGACTATTTGGAAATCCTAAGAGCTCATAAGTGTAATTTGTCACGTTTTTCTGCACACATGAGCTCTTAACCGACTGATAAAACGTGCTACTTTTGAAAATCTAGACTTTAAATCAATAATTTTTTGAAATTGAAAAGTATCAATATTTTTAGTCTATATTTCAATTTATACTTATATTTTTCTAAAATGAAATTTTTCTTCTTCGCAATTAATATAATAAAGAAACATAATAAGTAGAAAAAATATCTCCGCCAGATAACTTCATCTTGTCCGGAGGTCTGGCCGATGTAAGTCCTTTATATAAGGGCGGGGGGCCGGGTGTCAGAATAAGATAGAAAAACCTCTTGCGACTCGCTATCGATGTGGCTTCGAGAAAAAAGGCACCGTAATATAGTATGATTAACAACAAAAAAAAATTAAAAATAAAAAATCCAAGGTCGAAATATGTTTGCTGCATCTTGTCGGAGGCGTGGCCGATGTTGCAGCCTTCTAAAGGACCGATGTTTAATAATGTTGCTTAAGTTTATATTGTTTAATGGAAAATCTTCTTTTTTCTTAAATTTAAATATGCTTTTGAGCTAAGACTATTTTATGATTACATTGAATAAGATATGTGTTAACGGAAAACCTAAGAGATTTTGAAAACGAAGGTCCGTGAGTCCCGATACTAGTCTCCGTGAGGTGTCAAAAGCCCGGTCACTTAGCCGATGAGGTTGGGATGTGCCGAGACGAAAGTCGCTACATGGGATGATCTCGCCTTCAAACTCAATATTCTCGGGTGGAACGTAAAGCATATGATTTTGCATAAAAAACCGTTGATCCATGGTTGAAATTCGAAATAGCACATTCGCCTAAATATAATAATTGTCGGGAGTGAAAAGTTTACAAATTGCAAATATGAGTAGTGTTAGCATCTATACTTGTACTTAACGGTGATTTTGTTTTAAGCTTGGTTTGGAATAAGTGAAAAGTCGGGAACGATGAATTTATCCTTTTTTGGGGGCATTTTCGGATCGAAATGCATTTTATTCTATGATCCCTAACAGTTATGAAAATAACGAAAGTCAAATAAATTAGTTAGTTGCTAAAAAAAAATTAAAAATTTTTTTTTTAAAAAAATCAAAAATATTAGTAGGAATAAGTGTATACATTTAAAAAAAATAATAATAACGAGGCTTTTTAAACTATTGATTCCTTAATACCTTTAGATGAGCACTTTGCTACTTTTCAAGGTGATTAGTTCGGGCGGATTGGAATTTTTAGTTTTAATAGTTTATTTATTACATTGCGTGAGGACACGGCAATACTTTAGTATGAGGGAATTTGGTATTCGCTATTTTATACATACTTTTTACCTAATTAAACGACCCTAAAAGACCAAAAACATAATAAAATTGCAAATATATGTTTGTTTTTGTATTTGTGTACGTGCAGGTACGGATATTAAAGAAATGGACAAAAAACAAAGGTAAAGCGGACAAAACCGAGCACAGGAATAAAAAGAGCATGAGATTTTAAGTCCGACGTTGCTTTCATTTTTTATTGGGCCGGCTCGACACCATTTATATAGGTCGGACCGACCCATACTCATTAAAGTCCAAGACTTAGTA